>CATIWR010012518.1:0-14103 GCA_949677035.1 Omphalea diandra
TCTTCTTCTTCTTCTTCTTCTTCTTCTTCCTTTCTTTCTTCTTCATTTGCTCTCTCTTTGTTTCTGGTATATCCCACATTTCTTTCCTAAAAATCTGACCCTAATTAGCAGATATAAGCTTATTATAATAATATGAAATCATGGTGCTTCATTTCCATTGGTTGGAAGTTCAATTTTTCTCTTTTAGTCCCTCTTCTTCACTCCTTAAGCACCTCCATCCATCTTTCAATCCCTATATGCTCCTTATAATCTTAAATAAGTTCTATAACACCATTATTTATGATGCTATAACATGCACATAACATAAGACAATTTTTCATACACATATACAAACACTACATATATGTTTAAGTGCCCCAAATATAACGGTACAAATATCATTGTCATGCTTCTACAAATCGCATGACTAAATGATCATTTATCTAATGCATATGTTCATGTGGGATTTCATATCATTTATGCAATGAATATGTTCATGTGATAATGTCAATGAATGTGGATATGGATGTTACATAGAAGGACAAAAAAAAAAGATAATTTTAGAATTTTTAAATTATAAATTTGAATTTTTTAACTTTTTTAATTTTTAACTAACATTAATTAACTTAAAAATGGATGGACGGATGTTCTAGTTTAACGAAATTAAAAGCGAAGAATGTTTTAGTATAATATATAAAAATAGAGGACTAGGTAGTATAATTTGATAACACCTAGGGGTTAACATATTTAATCTTTTCATTGATTAAAGTCATCAAATGTCTTTAAACTGATTTTATTTTAAAAAAAAAAATGCTATTTGATTAGGAAGACTATTAAATGGTCGTTGAAAGAAAAGCAACGCTCATTAAATATGCTTAGGGAATATTGGGATGAACTAAACTCTACAATCGTTATAAAATCTCCATAGACGTTAGCAAAATTTTTCCATGACTATTGCAAAATAATAACGATCGTTGGCTTATTAAGTGTAACCAAAGTTACAATGACGATATTCCATTATCATTATGAACTAGCTAATCAACCTTGCTTTGCTTAGATATCAAAAAATATTAAAAAATTATATAACGTGTACTTATGTAGAGTTATCAAACATATTTATAAAATTTATATACTAAACATTCATTTGATTTTTTTTAACATGTTTAAAAGATTATAATATTTTTTATTGTATAATAAATATAGACATTTTGCTAGTTTACATAATTATATTGCTATTGTACTTTTTGTTCTATTAAATATAATAAATAGCAGTTTTTTAATTATATAAACAAAATTAATATAAATCATTACAATACATAATATAAGAGCCTAAAAAGGATTTATAAAAGTACATTATAAACATAGTAACATGAATGTTTAAAAAAATAATAATCTCAAAATTACAATTTAATATTTAACTATTTTCATTTATTTTAGTAATTAAACACCTAGTAAATATCAAATATATTTCAATATATAGCAATAAAAAATTAGATACATATGCAATTGAAGAAAAAAAAAATACAAACCTTTATGATAACTTTGGATTCTAATCTAAAAATTCATAATTTATGAAATAATCATTAGATAATTTTAAATATAAATATTATTTAATAAATTAATTATTTATATATTAATATATTATTTATATTATTATATTATTATTAAGAATAAAGAAAAATTTATTAAATTAATCACAAAATAAAAAATTTATTACTTACAAATTTCATATGGAATAGCAAATTTATTTTCACATATTTTTATTTAAGCGATCATATTATAAAATTATCTAATAATTTTATTTAATAATTTTTAAATATAATTAAATAATATGATAAATTAAATTTAAATAAAATAAAAATGATAATTTCCAAATTTTAATAAAATAAATGCCAATAATGAATAAACATAAATCATTATCACAACTTTAATGTACAATTTAATTAAATCAATTCAAATTTTAACAATTCTTCCAATGTATAAATAAGAATATATATAATTTATATTATTACATTATTTATCATATTAATTATATAAATTAATATATATTATTTGTATTATTATATTATTATTAAAAATAAATACAAATTTATTAAAATAATTATAAAATTATACATTGGCATACTTTTCATGTGCGTAAATTTAACTTTTTAAGGATGTTTATTAAATAGCAAAATCCAACTTCTGTTTCAAAAAAAAAAAAAAAGTAGAAAATCTTTAGTAATTTTGTCCCCTCCTAGCATCATACGTTCATATATCATGTGATGATTTAATATGTTTGATTACTAGAGTCACTCTTGCCTTTCCATCCTATCTGTTATCATTAACAAAATTGGTTTTTTTTTTTATTTTTTTTGATATGGTTCATAACACACCTATGAATTTTATGGTTTGGGTTTTAAATGGTGGAATTGGATTTTTTTTTTTTTGGTTGATTAATTGTTAAGGTTTAATTGATTGATGCACGTGTATAGATTTGGTCATTTTTATATGTTTTGGGATTTTGGTGGTTGTTTATTCTTGAATGAAATTATGTTGCAGTTTTGATTACCAGCTCCTGGTAATATGGCCAGCTCTTGCTAAGCGAGCAACTTGAGTTGTTCACTATTCATTTGGTCGGTGTTTGGACCAAAAATAGCTGCGTCATTGTTCATTTCTTCTTACAACTTTCATATATATTAATTTTCCAATGTGACAAGGTTTTCAATGGTTTCTATTTAATTATTTTAAAAGCTCAACGCTCAATTGATGTTTGATACATAAAATCTTTAGCATATATGTTACCTATCTCTGTTAAAATTTCATCTCTCTACTCTAATGCATCTATCATACTACCTTACACTGAAATGGCTCCCAAAATTGAGAAAGTTAACAAAAAATAAGAAAATGGCTCAAAGAAACCCTAAAGCTAACTCCAACTCTAGTGAAGATGAGTCGTTGGTCAATATCAAGTCAAGCATTGTAAGAAAACTGAAAGAAAAGACTACAATAAAACCTTTTTTTACCTCCTTCAGCTCTAAAAAAAGGTAGAAAATAGAAAAAAGAAAAGCTTTAGGAAATAGAGTATGAACAAACTACTACAAAAAGTCAATCTAAAACCTTGTTACTATAGTATTTAGACCCTTTAAACTATCCTTCAAACATCAAGGTCACACAGAATTGGCTCACAAAATTCCAAAATGAAAATATGTAAAGGCAAGTTTATCAAATAGGGTTATTTAGGCAAATACAACTTCATTGAATTAGTCATAAAGCAAATGCAAGGAATAGGATAGGAATTCTTTACAAGAATTAAAGAGACGAACCTTATAATGCAATTCCTAGCCACACTAGATGTGCTAGATAATGATTGTGACAAAATAGAAGATTGGGCATTATGCTTTCAAAATTAAGGGAAAATAGTACAAGATGTTACCAAAGGACAACCTTCAATGCTTTGAAGCTTTTGAACATGGTTTTTCAAAATAATTAATGGCATTTAAGCTAGGTCTGAATAAATTCTAGCTCTTTATCACAAATGGAAGTGCTCTTTATTACTCCTCCAATAGTAAGGCATCTAAGATCAAGAGTTATGCCCTAAGAATAGCACATAGGTTCATCCTATGGAATATCAACGATAGAGGCCAATCAAATGGCAATTGCACTATCCAAGACTTATTCTTCTTATGGTGTGTGGTTAATAAAAATAAGGTAGACATAACTTAGCTTTAGCAGAAAGGTTATAACTTCTAGTATATAAGAAGTATGCCTTTGTGATGGCTTACTACATCACAGGGATAGCCAAGTTTGTGAGAGTTATTCCTAGAGATGAAGAGAAAAGGAAAAGTGCATTACTTCTTCGACACTTTTACTACTTCCCCCAAATGAGATAATTAATAAAAATGATTTTGAGCATGGAAATACTCAAAAGGACAATAAGTGGTTATATTGTTCCTTAAGATGAAAGGATAAGAGAATATGACAAAAATGATGATGTTGAAGCTGGCCTTTAGAAAGTTGCAAGAGCAGGTGTTAAAGCAACTACTAACATAGGTATATAATCACAATAAAATTTCCATCTTCAGTCGTTCCTCCTAGACAAGAGCCATCTCTCTCTCTCCCCCTATTAAAGTGAAAGTGCTCAAACAATTAACATTGCTTAACAGCAACATTAGCTAGTTAGATAGCAAAAATTTTACGCTTTAAAGGAAGATAGACAATTTGAGCCCTCAATTGCTGAAAATAACCCGCGCTTTTAGATTGGGTAATAAAAAATATGGATCTTATTAGCTTAGGGCACCAAGAAGGGGAGATTGAATTGGTAGGTTGTTTTAAAATTAAGAAGAAGATTTATGTGTTTAGGAAGTGAAGAAGAAGATAAGAAGAATCAACACAAAGGTTTATATTGGTTTGGGTGTCAACAAAATCTACATTCACTCCCTTATTCTACATAATTAGGTATTTCACTCAACTAACCTGGTGTTTCCAAGCTCACACCAAACTTATACAACTTGTGCTTTACAGCTCACACAAAACCCTTACAACTTGTATTTTCTAGGCTCACATAAAAACCTCTTACAAGTGTTTTTAGGCTCACACTATAACCTCTTACAAGAGTTTTAGAATCTAGGCTAACTCTTAACCTTCTTACAATGGTGTTTATTGCTCACACCAAACAATCAACCACACTTAAAGAAGAGTAAAAGAATAAGTAGCAATTTAGCAAGAGTTTGGTTACAATTAATTTAATTCTCTTGCATTTATATATGTTTGGTGAAGTATTTATAGCTCATATCCACCAAAGAGACATTACTCTAAAACTATCCCCAAATCTCCAAGTTGTATTAGGCAGTTTTTGCATTAAATGTTCGTCAGGCAGAAGTTGCGGTCGCTACTATCATTTTGAGATCGCGAATTTTCAATTTGCACTGAAGAGCTAGAAATTGTGGTAGAGAACCCTGTTTTATGTCTAACGGCTAGTCCACATGTCACTCATCCATTGGTTGTCCAAGAAAAATAGTCATTGTATTCTACATGCTACTAAAAAGTCGCAGTCGCAAGTTGTTTTTACCTTGGACGTAACTGAGATTGTGAATTCCTCTGTTTGATGAGGAAATTATAACTTCTTGAGTCATTATTGCGACCAGCAATTTGCCCTCATAATTGTTGATATCCAATGATTACCTTTGACATTTAGCGTGTTATGGCTGTGG
Organism: Omphalea diandra; assembly: GCA_949677035.1. Classification (NCBI taxonomy): domain Eukaryota; kingdom Viridiplantae; phylum Streptophyta; class Magnoliopsida; order Malpighiales; family Euphorbiaceae; genus Omphalea; species Omphalea diandra. The sequence goes on from CATIWR010012518.1 coordinate 5,172, forward strand.
CTTTGGTTCCCTCATTTGTCGCTATGAAATTCGAGGTCGCTACATAGGATACGATAGCCACTGTGAATTCCTCTGTGACTCAAGCTCATTTCCTTCAGCTAAGTTGCGATTGCAAATTCGCTCGTGAATTCCTCTGGCCTAGCTCATTCTATCCTTATAGCTTATTCATGGTCGCGATTTAGAGGTTATAGGCCATAAATTTGGATGACCTTTACAAGGTTAGAGATTTTAATTTCCATCCAACTTCCAATTCAAAAACTATCTTATAGACTGTAAAATAACACTTAATGAAAACATTAGAACTGATCAATCTCTATTGTTAAGATCAAAAGAAGTTCATGACTTAGGTTTAACCAACCTAGTCCAACAATCTCCCTTTTTTTTATTTTGACAACTTAGATTGATCTCATTGAAAATCAAATGCATAAGTTGTGAACTTGGGATGGTCAGTGATGAAATGATCAATGAATACTTAAAGAAATTCTAGTCAATGATCAAAGAAACTCTAAGTACTCTAAGTTTTTGAAGAAAAAATGCTCCCTTCAACTTATGCTTTTATGCTCCATATAGAGTAGATGAAATACATAAAGGTGAGATAAAGTGATCATAAGGAGCAAATAATAACTCACATAATCATAAGAATTGCAATAGCATATAGAAAATTTCAATCACATAGCATATGAGACAAAGAATTACAAATCAAACACTTTTATTTATTTACAAACTGTGGGATCAACTAGTGTTTACATTAAGAAAAACAAAACAGAAACAACAGAAATCCTAAAGATAATCTAAAAGATAGGAGAACTGTCATCATCTCCAAAATCATCTTGTTCTTCATTATCTCCACCTCCCTCAACTTCATCACCTTCCTCAACTTCTTGATTGTCCTCCTCTTCCGGTATGTCATCTCATTCTTCAAAATCTAGAAGATGGTAGGGAGAAGCACTTATTTTCTCTTGTAAATCCACTAGGTCACAATGTAGGTGGGAAAGGAGGAGAAATCTTCTCTTAAGCATCCTCATTACCTTGTCCAATTTTTGGTTGATGGTGGCAAGAGAGATTTTGGACTTAAGTTTTAGTTAAGGAGGTGGGACTGGTTGTGCTCCTTCTTCAATTACAAGCCTTTTTCATTTGGAGGCTTAGGATGTTTCCATCTTTTTTGCTCTAAAAGAACCCAAAGTATAGGCGTAAGAATCAGGATGAATGGCTTTTGCATTGATAAGATAGGTGAGGTCCAAAACGTTTTGAGAGGGAAGAAGCTTCTTAGTAAGGAATTTTTCATTTTGCTCATTAAAAGCGTCAGTATATCAGTAGATGGCAGTTACATGAGAAGGGAGAAGAAACTGACTCTTAGGTTTAGTGTTCATCTGAATCAGTTGATCCACGAGATAGCGGATAATTTGTATAGGCTTGTTTTTGACAGGGTAGAAAAGGAAAGCAAGATCCCTTTGGGATACCTTTTCGTTACCATCCCCTCTTGCATTAACAGAGAACATGATGATATGATGAAGTAACCAAAAAGGTAGGGTTCCAATGTATTTGGCTAATAAGGTTTTAGGTCATGTTTGGTCTCGATGGAAATCTCAGACCACAACTCAAAATAAATAATATCAAAAGCAAAAATGATGAATGGAAGGTCATCCCCGATTTGAAGGTTGAAAAGATTCGATAATTGTTCAAAGGTAATGAAATAAGGGTTTCCAAAATCACTAAATACTAACCTGTATTAGTCGGCACGAGATTTGGATCTCCGACTTAGAGTCATGGTACACATGAACTCTCTCATGATTTCCTCATATCCAGGCTCGTCACGGAATATGAATTCGTTCTAACCCAGGTTAGACAGAAATGTATGGATTTTGTCTTTGATTCCCAATGACTTAAGGAGAAAGGTATAAGGGATTTTATTTGAAAGGATGATTTTGGAGGCATTTGCTTTATAGCGATCCTTCTCTTCTTTCATAATCCCTTTCATTTGGTGTAGAGCTGAAGGGTCCAAAATGTTATGCTACTACCTTTCCCTCCTCTGCACTTGAAGCTTTCTTAGGAGCCATTTGAGAATTGAAGAAAGATTGAAGATTTGAGAGTAAGAAGATGATGGTAGAGATAACTTAGCAAGAGTGATATGAATCACTATTTTGGGGGTTTATATAGGCTAAAAGAGGGTATGAAAATGACTAAAAATGTTCAGAAAAGGATTAAATGAAGAAGTGCAATGGTTGGCAATCAAATCACTTAAATATGTGGTAGTTACCTAAATTCGCGACTGCGATCTAAAAGTTGCAATCGCTAATTCTGAAAAATATGAGTAATGGATAAAAATCCCTCAAGAAACAACATGTTCAACGGCCAAAAGTTTTGAAATTTGAACAAATTCATGGTGAGGAATGAATTTGTGACCGAAAATTGATGATTGTCAGCCGAAAAGATGAGTATTTGTAATTTGCGATCGTGAATCACGAAATAGCGACTACGAATTACAAGGCAACAGGGTAAGTATGAAATTTTAAGACTTGACATCTAACATTGTGATCCACTTTGATATTTTGATATTTAATTCATGCAAGTTGGCATTGAAAAGCACAACTGCACATGAAATTAAGACATTTAAAAGAAAAAACATCATACACATCACAAGGCAATCATTCAATCATGGATTAATGCAACATGTAAAATGATCTAAATTTTTCACTTTAGGGACCTTCCATCAAGCATTCTCAATTCTTTCTTAATGAAGTCCATCCTTTCTTTATTAAGAGGTTTAGTGAAAATGTTCGCAAGTTGATGATTTTTGTCTATGAACTCTAACACAACATTACCATTTTGGACATTATCTCTAAGAAAGTGATGCCTAATGTCAATATGTTTGCTCCTAAAATGTTGGATGGGATTTTTTGAAAGATTAATTACACTTGTGTTGTCATATTTGATGGGAATGTGATCAATAACTTTGTCACAATCCTTTAATTTTTGTTTCATCCAAAGGACTTGGGTGCAACAACAACCTACAACTACATACTCATCTTCGATTGTGGATAAGGCAACTGAAACTTGCTTTTTGCTAAACCAAGACACTAAACATTCTCTTATAAATTGGTAAGTTCTAGAAGTGCTCTTTCTATCTAAAAGACTACCAGCATAATCTGCATCTGAGTAACCTGTGAGACTAAATGAAGAATCTATAGGATACCACAACCCTAAATGCAATGTGCCATGTAAATATTTGAAAATTCTTTTGATAGCATTCAAATGTGATTCTTTGGAATAAGATTGAAATCTAGCACAAATGCATACACTAAACATTATATCAGGTTTAGAAGCAATAAGATAAAGTAGAAAACTAATCATACCTCGATATCTCTTCTCATCAGTCGTCTTACCCGATTCATCCTTGTCTAATTTGATGGTAGCACTCATTAGTGTTTTTGCTACTTTGCATCCATCCATGCCAAATTTCTTGAGAATATCCTTTGTGTATTTGGCTTGGTTGATGAAGATCCCTTCTTCGATTTGCTTGATTTATAGACCAAGGAAAAACTTGAGCTTTCCCATCATGCTCATCTTGAATTCCCTAGTCATACACTTAGCAAACTCCTCACATAGAGATTCATCAATAGCACCAAAAATGATATCATCAATATAAATTTGTACTAGTAGTGTATTATGATTATGCCTTTTTACAAACAATGTTATGTCCACCTTTCCATTTCAAAATCATTTTTCAAAATAAAAAAAATAAGCCTTTCATACCAAGCTCTTAGAGCCTGTTTCAAACCATATAAGGCTCTATTCAATTTAAAAACATAATTTGGAAAACTATGAGATTCAAAACTAGGAGGTTGTTCAACATACACTTCCCCCTTAATGACACCATTTAGAAAAGCACTCTTGACATCCATTTGAAAAAGTTTAAAATTCATATGACATGCATAAGCCAAAAGAATCCTAATGGCCTCTAACCTTGCTACGGGGGCATAGCTTTCATCATGGTCTATACCTTCCTCTTAGTTGTAACCTTTTGCAACCAATCTAGCCTTATTCCTAGTGATGAACCCTTGCTCATCTAACGTATTCCTAAACACCCATTTGCAACCTACAATTGGGTGTTCCTTAGGCCTAGGAATAAGTTCCCACACATTATTTCTCTTAAATTGGTTGAGTTCCTCTTACATAGCAATCACCTAACTTTCAACATCAAGAACCTTATCAATAGATTTTAGCTGAAATTGAGAAATAAAGGCTCTATTATCTAAAATGTTAAGTTGAGATCTAGTACCTACACCCTTTGAAGTATCACCAATGATTAAATCTTTAGGGTGATGCTTGGAGAAGCTCCAATCCTTGGGTAGATTTTGACTTGGTAATTCTTCTTATTGATGTTATCTTTATTTACTCTTGATGATTTGTCCTCATCATTATCCTTGTCTTTCTCTCTTGTAGTGTGCTCCAATTCCAATTTCTCAAAGTCACCTACAAGATTATCAACAAAAGAACCTTCCCCAAGATCAAGCTTAGAAGATTCATCAAATACAACATGCATAGACTCTTCAACAACCATTGAACTCTTATTAAAGACCCTATAGGCCTTGCTAGTGGTGGAATAACCTAAGAATATGTCCTCATAAGTTTTTGAGCCAAATTTCCCAAGATTATCTTTGGTATTCAATATATAGCACTTGTATCCAAATGCTTTTAGGTATGATATATTAGGTTTTCTACCATTTTATAGCTCATAAGAAGTTTTATTGAGAATGGGTCTTTTGAAAACTCGATTTGCAATATCACACGAAGTATTGATAACTTCAACCCAAAAGTAATTTGGCAAAGAATACTCATTGAGTATAGTTCTAGCCATCTCTATTAATGTTCTATTTTTCCTCTCTACAACACCATTTTGTTGTGGTGTTTTAAGAGTTAAAAAGTTGTGAAAATCTCATTCTCTTGGCAATAAGATTCAAAAGACTTTTTTTAAAATTCCTTTCCATGGTCACTTCTTATTGAAGAAATGAAGTAACCTTTTTCATTTTGAATTCTTTTTGCAAAACTTTTAAAAGCATCAAAAGTATTATACTTATGAGCTAGAAAGGACACCTAAGTAAACCTTAAGCAAACATCAATTAGGACTAGTGCATAATGTTTCCACCTAAGCTAGCACTCTTAGTAGGTCCTATCAAGTCCATATGAATTAATTGAATAGGTCTAGATGTAGTTACGACATTCTTTATTTAGAAGGAAGATTGATGTTGCTTTTCCATTTAGAAAAGACCACATGTCTTGTCTCTATAAAACTTTAGCTTTGGAAGACCTTCCACTAGCTTTCCTTTTAATAAGGATTGCAAGAGCTCCATACTAGCATGTTCAAGTCTTCTATGCCATAGCAAAGCTTCATTACTAAGAGACACAAGACACTTAAAAGATTAGCTAGCCAAATTGTCTAAGTCAATTAGATAGGTATTGCCTTTCTTTTCACCCTTGAAAGCTACCTTTTTATCCACTAAAATGGTAACTCGGCCCTTTTTATCCACTAAAGTGGTAACTCGGCATTCTCTAAGGTCAAACATGACTTTATTATCTTTGTCACATAATTGACTTACACTAAGCAAATTATGTTGCAATCCATCAATAAGTAAAACATCATTAATTAAAGAACAACCATTCTTACTAATGGTCCCAAAGTCAATTACCTTACCCTTAGCATTGTTACCAAATGTGACATTGTCACCTTCTTTTTCTTTAAGGCCACGAATAGCTTCTTATTGCCCGTCATATGGTTTGAGCATCCATTATCCACATGCCAATCATTTGCTTCATTGGTGGCTGCCAAACACCCCTACATAATATAAATAAATCATCTTTGCTTTAGTACCTAAGTATACTTCGGTCTTAGGGGGTTAGGTTTTGAAGGATCCTTCAACTTGAGGTAAGCCTTCCTAATGTAGCAATAAACATTTATATGTCCATATTTCATGCAATAGTGGCATTGGAGTTTAGTCCTATGTGTCTTTCTCTTATGCATTGCCTTGGTATAAGTAGAAGGTTTTCTCATACCAACATAATGTATGTGAGAGCATGAACATATATGTATAGGCGTAGGTGTGAATTTTATATGTATGTTAGGATTAACATGCCTTTTATTGTACATGTATGCATGATTAGCCTTTTTAGAAATAGGCTTAGGGCCTTGTTATACTTTTCCCTTGCCCTTAGGCAATGGGAGTTTAGTGCTTTGAGCACTTTTCTTTCCAATAACCTCAATACTTGAAGTTTAAGGTGTTGAGGCTTTACTGAATGTTGTAAGGGAGTAGAAGAAGTAGAGGCTCCATTGAAACCTAGACCATACCTAATCAAGGGAGGTCTTTGTGATACAATGAGTGTATCCAAAGCTTCCTTACCCTTGTGGAACTTAGAAATAGAGTTTTTAAGCTCAACGACTTCTTCTTTCAAAGAGTCATTCTCTTTTCTTAATGATACTAGAGACGAAGATGATTTGGAAAGGCTTTCCATAGATTTTTTGAGTTCTTCATTTGAAACCCTTAATTCACTTATAAGACTAGTAAGGATTTGAATTCATTCTCTAATTTAGTGCACTTTTTCTTGTAAGTTTTCATTTGTGACTTATATTTGTCACATTGCATGGTGAGAGCTTCTAGAAGCTCATCATCTACATCATCTAGTTCATTAAAATCTAAATAAGAGCGAGGTGAAGAGCTTACCTCATTGGATGAATCCTCTTAAGCCATAAAGCAAAGGTTTGGAACTTCTCCCTCTTTATCTTTTTCACTTGAGCTATCATCCCAAGTGGCTTTGAAGCTCTTTCTTTTTTCTTTGTCCCTTTTATTCTTTTTCTTCAACTTAGGGCAATCATATTTGATGTGGCCTTGCTTGCCACATTCATAACATGTGACATCATTTCATCTCTTTTTGGGAGTAAGAGTTGCTTTCTTGAAGTTCCTTTTCTCTTTTCTTCTTCTAATCAACTCCTTAGTTCTTCTAGAGAGCATTGCAAGTTCCTCCTCCTCATTGTCACTTTCTTCTTCACTTAAAGTTACTTCCACTTCCTTCTCCTTAGATGTGGACTTAAGTGCCAAGGTCTTCCTTTCTTATTTTTTAGATTTTTCTCCTTTACCCCTCATTTTCTTCATTTCTCTATCTTTCTTTAAGGCCAACATATGAGTCAAGATTTTGCCTATCAAGACATCCATTGGCACCTTCCTTATTTATGGGTTGGACTCTTGGATACTACACACTCTAGCACCAAATTTGTCAAAAGGTTGATTTCAGAATTTTAGAATTTACATCATGATTGGTGAGGACTCTTTCGAACTTCTTCATGTTGGTGAAGATTGCTAGGAGTTCATTCGTCATGTCTGTGATGCTTTCTTCCTCTTTCATCATGAACAACTCCCACTTCGTCATATACATCTCAAGTCAACTAGACTTTACCGAGGTGGTGCCCTCATGATAGTTCTCCAATGCCTTTCAAATACCATGAGCAGTTCGGGAATGTTAAACCTTTCCAATTTCTTCTCTTGAGAGAGAGCTTAGAAGGATTGTCATTGCTCTTTAATTTCTGCCATTAGATCTTTTATGTGCTTCAACCCATTCCTTTTTAGGGATTAGCTCCTCACTTCCATCCACTATTGTGGTGGGTGGCTTCCACTCCTTAACAACAATATCCTATAGATCTACCACATTCGTATCTAGATAGATTTCCATCTTATACCTCCAATAAGCATAGTCTGCTCCATCAAAATATGGCTTGAGGTGAGTGTGAATTCCTTCTTGTGTCATGATCTTTACTCACATAATTAAGCTTTTTAGTGACACTTGGCTCTGATACTACTTGTTATCCTAAGGCACCAAGATGAGGGGTTGAATTGGTGGGTTGTTTTAAAATTAAGAAGAAGATTTGTGTGTTTAGGAAGTGAAAAAGAAGATGAGAAGAATCAACACAAAGGTTTAGAGTAGTTCGGGTGTTAACAAACCCTACGTTTACTCCCTAATTCTACACAATTAAGTATTTCACTCAACCAACTTAATGTTTTCAAGCTCACACCAAACTTATACAACATGAGTTTTATGGCTCACACAAAACCCTTACAACTTGTGTTTTTTAGGCTCACATAAAAACCTCTTATAAGTGTTTTTAGGGTCACACTATAACCTCTTACAAGAATTTTAGAATCTAGGCTAACCCTTAACCTTCTTACAATGGTGTTTATTGCTCACACCAAACAATCAACCACTATTGGACTAGGATGGTTAATCCTAAGTCTAGAATCTCTTTTGATCTTGACAAAGAAGATTGATCATCACTAATATTTCAAATAAATGTTGATTTTGCAAAAATAAATAAATCTCTCAAGAATAAATGAAAGGAGTTGATAAACTCCAAAGTGACATGTAAATCACGACCGCAATCTAGGATTTGCGACCACGACTTATGTTAAGGCACGCTGAAATTCAAACAAGCAAAATCGCGGAGCCATTCTCGGCCTCGACCTATGGAAAAGAAGAAGCCCAAATTGTGACAGACGAATTCGCGGTAAATATCATGCTATAGTCGCGACCGCGAATTTCAAAGTAACTCAAGAGGGAAGCAAGTCCACAACCACAACTTAACAAGCGTCCCAAAAGACTGTTGGAAGTCAAATTTCACAGAGGCATCTTGCTGCTAGCGACCGTGAATCCTGAGAAAGAAAGATGACCACTTTGACAGACGGATTCACGTCCTCTGTCGTATCCTATACAAGAAAACTCACAGCCGCAACTTTTGAAAGTAGGTAAAAGATAACGGTTATATTTTCCTAGTAAACTAATAAGAAGCTAACACGTGGACTAGTCGTTAGACACAAACGGGGTTTCCCTTGAAGAATTTGGATTTCACGACCACAAAATGACAATAGCGACCGCAATTTCATCCTGACAA
>CATIWR010012536.1:0-21416 GCA_949677035.1 Omphalea diandra
TAAAAGAATGGTCATTGCCCTCTTGTTCTTGCCATTTGACTTCCGGTGAGCTTCAACCCATTCATCCCTTAGGATTAATTCTTCATTGCCATCCACAACTCTAGTTGGAGGCTTCCATTCCTTGATTACCACATCCCAAAGGTCCACCACATCTATGTCAAGATTGATCTCCATCCTATACTTCCAATGAGTATAGTCGGTTCCATCAAAATATGGTCTTAGGTGTAAGTAGATTGCTTCTTGTGCCATGATCTTATTTCACCCAATGAAGGTTTGATTTTATGAAAACCTTGCTCTGATACCACTTGTTGTCCCTTAGCACCAAGAAGGGGGGTTGAATTGGTGTTAAAAAATTTTAAAGACAAAGAAGAGGGGAAGAAGAATGAGTAGAATGGAGACAGTGATTTATAATGGTTCGGGTATAATCTACCCTACGTCCACTCCCTAATTTACCAATTGGGTATTTCATTATCTCAAGGTGTTTTCAAGCTCACACCCAACTTATACAACTTGTATTTTGATGGTTCATACATAACCTTACAATAATGTGTTTTTAGGCTAACACAACCTTACAACAATGTGTTTTGGGCTAACACACAACCTCACTCAAGTGTGTCACTAGGCTCACACTTAAACCTTTCTTGAAGTGTTTTTATAGGCTCACACTACAACCTTACAACTTGGTGTTTAATGCTCACACCTAACACTTACAATTTCATAAAGAAAATTGAAGAAAATGAGTAGCAAAGATTGAGAGCTTTAATGAATTGTAATAAATTTCTTAGTAACCTTATTTATGGTTGTTTGGTGGAGTATTTATACCAAAACTTTACCAAAGAGACGTTGCAAATCATAACTCATCAAATGTTTTAGACATGCTTGATAGATTATGCATTAAATGCTTGACAGTCTCAATTTGCGGTCGCTACTACTCATTAACGGTTGCAAAATCCAAATTTCTTAAGGAAAATACTGTTTGTGTCTAACGGCTAGTCCACATGGTAGCTTCTGATTAGTTCACCAAGAAAATATAATTGTTGCCCTTTTACCTACTTTCAGAAGTCGTGGTCGTGAGCTTTCTTATACATGAAGCGGTAGAGGACGCGAATTTGTCTACCAAAAATGGTTTTCTTCTTCTTTACGATTTGCGGTCGCTACCAACAAGATGCCTTCACAAAATTTGACTTCCAACGGTCTACTAGAACACGTGTCATGTTGTGACCATGGACTTGCTTCCCTCTTGAGTCACTTCGAAATTCACGGTCACAACTAGAGCGTGACACACACCGAGATTTCATCTGTCAATTTTGGACTCTTTCATTTGGATGAATCGCGGCTAAGAATAACTCTGCGATTTCGCCTGTCTACTTTCTAGCAATGCTTCTTTACATATCGCGGTCGCGAATACAAAGTAGTGATCGCGATTTAGAAGTCATTTTTCATACTGGTGGATTTTTTAGCCTCATCCAACTTCAACTTAGATAAAAACTAAAGGCTGCAAAATAACACTTAATTTGAAATATTAGACATGATCAATCTCCTTTGTCAATACCAAATGAGGTCCAAAACTTGGGTTCACTATCCTAGTACAACAATTATCATTAACCCTCTTTAAAACTTGAAAAGGTCCATCTCAACTTGTGTTTAGCTTACTTTTTCTAAGGTTAGCAAACCTTTCTTTCAAATAGTGTACACAAACCCAATCACCCGGTTTAAACACAACTTTAACTTTACCACTATTTGCATTTTTAGCAACTTTCTCACTCCTTTTTTTTAATATTCAAATGCACCTTCTCGTGCAATTGTTTAACAAAATCTGATTTCTTTTTACCTTCCATATTAACTTGCAAATTAGAAGAAATAAGGGATAAATCCAAAGAACTTAATGGTTTAAATCAATAAACAATCTCAAAAAGACAATAATGTGTAGAAGAATGCACACTCCTATTATATGCAAATGTTATACTTGGTAAACATTCCTCCTAAGACTTCAAGTTCTTTTTTATCAAAACTCTCAAAAGTTACCCTAGAGTCTTATTGACAACCTTAGTTTGGCCATCAGTTTGAGGGTGGCATAAAGTAAAAAAACAATAACTTAGTCTCCATTTTGCCCTGTAATGTTTTCCAAAAGAAACTAAAAAATGTTGTATCCCTATCACTAACAATAGTTTTAGGCATACCATGTAACCTCACAATCTCTTTGAAAAACAAATTAGCTATATTAATGACATCATCAATTTTGAGACATGCAATAAAATGTGTCATTTTAGAAAATCTACAACAACCATAAAAATAGATTCATTACCATGTTTTGACCTAGGTAACCCTAAAACAAAATCCAGAGATATATCAATCCAAGGTGAACTAGAAATGGGTGAAGGCATATAAAGACCATGTAGTTTTGACTTAAATTTAGCTTGCTTGCATGTAACACATCTATCACATAGCTTTTGAACATCAATTTTCATATTAGGCAAATAAAAGTGCTCATCCTAAACATCCAAAGTTTTTTGAACTCCAAAGTGACCTGTAAGTCCACCACTATGGGCTTCTCTAACTAGCAATTCACGCAAAGAACTCTTAGGCACACAAAGTTTGCTATCTATAAATAAGTATCCATCATGCCTATAGAATCTATCAAAAGCACCTTTTTCACAATTTGTACAGAGATCATAAAAATCTGAATCACTGCTATACAAATCTTTAATATACTCAAAACCAAGTAATTTAATATCAAGAATAGAAAAAAAAGCATACATTTGAGATAATGCATTGGCCATTATATTTTCCTTACCTTGTTTATACCTTTTGACAAATGGAAAAGATTTAATAAATTTACTCCACTTAGAATGTCTTTTGTTCAATTTTTATTATCCTTTAAGGTATTTAAGAGATTCATAGTCCGTATGAATGACAAATTCATGGGGCTAAAGATAATGTTATTATATTTGCAAAGCCCTAATTAAAGTATAGATCTCTTTATCATAAGTTGGCTATTTCAATAATGGTCCATTAAGTTTTTCACTAAAGTAAGCTATGGGCCTTCCTTCTCATATCAAAATAGCTCTACTACTCAAACCAGAGGCAACGCATTCAATTTCAAAAGTGTTCGTAAAATTAGGCAAAAGTTAATGAAGGTGCCTTAATTAATTTAGATTTCAACATGTCAAAAGCATGTTGTTGCACCTCCACCCATTTAAAACCAACTCTCTTTTTGATAATTTCAATTAAGGGAACCATAATTGTGCTAAAATCTTTTACAAACCTCCTATAAAAATTTGCCCAACCATGAAAAGACCTTACGTAACTTAAAAAAGAAGGATTCAGCCATGCCTTTATGGAACTTATCTTTTCTTCATGAACTTTTATTCCATTTTTGCTAATAACAAAACCTAGAAAAGTAAGCTTAGAAGTACAAAAAGAACACTTTTTAAAGTTAATATACAACCTTTCTTTTCGTAAAACTTTAAAAACTGACCTAACATGGTCTAAATGTTCTTTTAAAGACTTAAGATAAATAAGAATGTAACAATAACAAATTTTCCTTGATATACACACAAGATATGGTTCATCAATCTCATAAAAGTGCTAGGGCGTTAGTTATCCAAAAAGGCATAATAACCATTCATATAATCCATATTTAGTTTTGAAAGCAGTTTTCCATTCATCCCTTTCGCACATTCTAATTTGATGATAACCACTTTTTAAATCAATTTTTGAAAACATGCATGCACCTTGCAACTATTCTAACATGTCATCTAACCTAGGAATTGGATGCCTATAGTTAATGGTTATTTTATTAATGGCCCTACAACCAACACACACTAAATCTATCCTTGTAAGGTATAAACAAAATAGGAACCACACAATGACTTATATTTTCCCTCACCAAACTTTTTCCATTTGCTCTTCTACTTTCCTTTAATGTTCTTTTGTCTCCTCAAGGTTACTTCTATAGGCTAGTCTATTTAGAATTTTAGAGTTTGGAATGAAATCAATTTAGTGTTTCATGCCTCTTAAGGGTGGTAATCCCTTAGGCATGTCTTCGAGAAAAAAATTAGAAAAATCATGCAATAAAGAAACAAAGCCACTAGGAAAACTATTGATTAGATCAACACTAAAAGAAAAACATGTTAGTTTCAAGCCTTTATACAAAAGCGTAGCCATCGGTGTTTTGGCAAGCAAGGGTTTCCTTACATCCCTCTTTTTGCAAATATAGACTTTTTCACACCCTTTTCTTTTGTGTGCCCCTCATTTTTTTTATAGGCATCCCCTTTTTGCTCTTTTTTTTTCACTCTAATCTTATGCTCCACTTTGGTTTTCTCACTACTCTTTTTCTACATTATTAAATTTTTTTTTCTTAGTTGAATACTCTCTCTTTCTCTCTCTCTTTCATTACCTTTTGGTCCTAAAAAATTTTTTGAGGTGTTAAATAATATAAAACAATATGTTTGCCCCCTCAAATCAACCTCATAAGCATTAGAGAATCCATCATGTTTGGCCCACCTATCAAATTGTCATGGTTAACCCAGAAGTATATGGCTAGTTTACATAGGAATAACATCACAAAACACCTCATCCTTAGATCTACAAATGGAAAATGATATCAAAACTTAATTAATTACTTTTACTTCCCTACTATCATTGAGCCATTGCAAGTTATAAGGTTAAGGATATTTCATGGCTGGTAAATTTAGCCTTTTAATAACATAGGTACTAGCCACATTAGTGTGGCTACCACCATCAATGACAGTAAGACATAAATTACCATTTATCCTACGCCTAGAATGAAAAATGTTTTCCTTTAGAATTTGATCATCCTAAAGTTGTACACTTAAAGAACGTCTAGCCATAATAATATTCTTACTAGTTACCTTATTAGGATCTTTAAAATCACCATCACTAGTATCTTCCAATTGAGGCTTCTCAAGGTTGGTTTCATTACCATTTTCTTCATCATCACTTATTATTTCTCTATCACACAAAATCATAGTCCTCTTATTGAGGCTATCACGTGCCATTCTCTCCCTTGGCACTTAAAGCAAACAATTGAACTTGGCATTTAAGGGGCATTCGGCCTTAGCATTAAAGTTGGGTTTGCACCCTCCTTCCTTTTTAGGTGGTCCGGTCTTAGGCCTATTGTTAGGCTTATCACCATTTTTAAACTTGTTAGTCCTAGAAACTGAATTTAAATTGCACTTAGAATGCTTACTTTTATGTTGCCTTTCTACCATAATTACAAGATGGTTTAACTCCTTTAAAGTGTCATATTGCTTTTGCTCAACTTCATTGGTGATTCCCTATTAAGATCAGCAAGGAAATGTGCCAAAGTTTGCTCCATAGGCTCTTCAAGTTCAACCCTCATCAAGGTGATTTCAAGATCTTGATAGTACTATTCTACACTTCTATTACCATGTACAAGTCTTTGTAACTTTTATGTACATCTTTAATATAATAACTAAGAACAAATCTATTTTTCACGGCCTTCTTCATATCTACCCAAGTATAAATTGGTGGATCCACACATCTTCTCCTAATACTTCTAATTCAATCTAATCATACAAAAGCATATCCTACAAATTCAACAACAACTAATTTAACTTTTTTATCCTCACTATATTATGACAATAAAAAACAAAATCTACCCTCTTTTTCCAAGATAGATAAGCTTTAAAATCATTAGAACCACTAAATTTAGGAATCTTCATTTTGATACTACTGAGATTGTCATCTTGCTTACTATATTTTTATGAGTTGCCTTCATGGAATCGCCCTCCTCATCATCTTGAATAAACCTCCTAGGACTTAGTTGCTTATAATACCTTAAAGGACAATAAAATTTGGGTAAAAGACATGCTAAGTGGAGTGAATTTATTGAGTCTTTTTCATATGTCATGTGGTATAAACAAGGTAAGAAAAATATATTGGTCGATGCACCATTTCTAAGGTATACTCTTCTTTCTATTGTTGATGTTAAATTATTTGGTTTTGTTGTATACTAGTGATTCAAATTTTTATGAGTTCTTTGAAAATTGTCAAACGGGAGCTTTTGATAGATTCTTTAGGCATGATGGATACTTATTAAGAGTAACAAACTTTATGTACCTAAGAGTTCTTTGTGTGAATTGCTTGATAAGGAAACCCATAGTGGTAGACTTATAGGTCACTTTGGAGTTAAAAAGACTTTGGATGTTTTGTATGATTACTTTTATTAGCCTAATTTGTGAATTGATGTTCAAAAAGTGTATAATAGATGTGTTGCATGCAAACAAGCTAAATCTAAGTCAAAACCACATGGTCTTTGTTGGATTAGGTTGGTTAAACCTATGTCATAAGCCTCTTTTGATCCTGACAATAGAGGTTGATTAGTTTTAATACTTTATTCAAGTGTTATTTTGCAGTTTATAAGAGTTATTTTCAATTGGTAGTTGGATGGAAGTCTAAATCTGCATCTTTTAGTAGAACATCCAAATTCGTGATCGGTATCCCCCAAATTGTGACCACAACATTGCTATAAGAATGGATGAAGCTAGGCTAGATGAATTTGCGAGAAAATTTGCAACTGCGACTCAGCTAGAGAAGCCTTGGTTGAATCACAGAGAAATTTGCAATGACATTCCCATTTTAGGTCGCGACTGTTAATTTCATAGTGATAAAGAAGGGAACCAAAGCCACAACCTTAGTACGCCAAGTGTCGAAGGGAACCATTAGAAATCAAAAATTGTGAGGGTGAATATTTTATCACGACCGCGACTCAAAAAGTTAAAGTTTCCTCTCTAAATAGAGGAATTTACGGTCTTAGTTGCGCTCAAGACAAAGCCTACTTGTTACCATGACTTTTAAGTAATAGGTTGAACACAACAACTATATTTCTTGAATAACCAATGGATGAAAGATACGTGAACTAGTCATTAGACACAGAACGAGGTTCTCTATAGTGATTTTTCACTCCTCATTGCAAATTGGAAATTCACAACCGTGAAATGATAGTAACGACCGCAACTTCTACTTGACAAGCATTTAATGAAAAATCTGCCTAGCATAACTTGGAGATTTGAGGATAGTTTTAAAGTAGCATCTCTTTGGTGGATGTGGGCTATAAATACTCCACCAAAGTGATGTAAATGCAACAGAATTGAATTAATTATAATCAAACTCTTGGTAATTTGTTACACATTCTTTTATTCTTCTTTAAGTGTTGTTGATTTTTGGTGTAAGCAATAAACACCTTTGTAAATAGGTTGGGAGTTAGCCTAGATTCTAAAACTCTTCTAAGAGGTTAAAGTGCTAGCTTATCCAAAACACTTGTGAAAGGTTTTTATGTGAGATTAAAAACACAAGGTTGTAAGGGTTTTGTGTAAGCTATAAAACACAAGTTGTACAAGTTGGGTGTGAGCTTGAAAACATCAAGTTTAGTTGAGTGAAATACCCAATTGTGAAGAATTAGGGAGTGCACGTAAGGTTTGTTAACACCCAAACCACTATAAACCTTTTATGTTAATTCTTCTCCTCTCCTTCTTAACTTCCTAAACACTTTAACCTTCCTTTTAATTTTCAATCAGCCACCAATTCAACCCCCTTCTTGGTGCATTAGGCCAATAGCCTTTATATGTCCTTACTCATTCCTAGTTCACTTTGGATTGATATATCTACATATTTTATTTTAGGGTTACCTAGGTCAAAACATGGTAGTGATTCTATTTTTATGGTTATTGATAGATTTTTTAAAATGTCACATTTTATTATATGTCACAAAACTAATGATGCCATTAATATATCTATTTTGTTTTTCAAAGAGATTGTAAGGTTACATGGTATGCCTAGAACTATTGTTAGTGATAAGGATACAAAATTTTTGAATTCCTTTTGAAAAACATTATGGGGTGAATTGGGGACTAAGTTGTTATTTTCTACTTCATGCCACCCACCAACAAATGGTCAAACTGAGGATGTAAATAGGACTCTAGGGCAACTTTTGATTTGATAAAAAAGAACTTGAAATCTTGGGTGGAGTGTTTACCACATATAAAATTTGCATATAATAGGAGTGTGTATTTTTTTATACATTATTACCCTTTTAAGATTATTTATGGATTTAAACCATTGAGTCCTTTGGATTTATCCTTTATTCATTCTAATTTGTGAGTTGATAAAGAAATATGATTTTGTTAAACAATTGAATGAGAATGTACATTTAAATATTGAAAAGAGGAATAAGCAAGTTACTAAAAATATTAAATAAGGGTAGAGTTAAAGTTATATTTGAACCGAATGATTAAGTTTGGATTTACTTTAGGAAAGAAAGGTTTCCTAGACTTAGAAAAAGTAAGCTAGACCCTAGGAGAGATGGACCTTTTCAAGTTTTAAAGAGCGTTAATGACAATGCTTCCAAGTTAGACTTTCTAGTGACTATAATGTTAGTGCTACTTTTAACGTTGTTGGTTTATCTCCTTTTGAATTTGATGAAGGTATTGATTCAAGGATGAATACTCTTGAGGAAAAAAGGAATGACACAAATAGTAAGGCAAGTTAATCAAGGATCCACTTCAATTTCAAGGCCTAATCATAAAAGGAAGACTAAAGAATTTTAAGGAGATAGTTATAGCATTCATGCAATAGGGAGTTACACTTGGATTAGCCTAAAAAGAGCAAAGGATGCATGAAGCCCAATTAAAAGAAAAGGGAAGGTTAAACTCTTCAAATGGAGCACTTAACTTAAAACAATGGAGCCCTTAACTTAATACAATGGAGCCTAATTTTTGGAAAGCACCAAAGCTTAATCCAATTAGGCGAAGACATGGAACAAGAGGCCCAAGGTGTGTAACCATGGAAATAAAGCCCAAAGTCAAAGATTATTGCAAGATTATGCATAATTGGCAAGATTTCCTATTTTCATTAGGATTTCCTCATTAGACTAAATACTTATCTATTTTTATTTAGGATTATTAGTTATTTACTTATTTTATGTTCCCTTAATTAGGAAAAAATCTTAGTCTGATCTTGTTCAATAATAATGTTGCTTTCAATTTTTTTATTTAGCTTAGAATTGTCTTTTCCTTATTGAATTAGGAAAAGTTAAATTCAGTTAGGAAGTGTAAATCAAATCCTATTAGGTTTTTGTTTAAGCATTGTAAGGTTATAAATAACCTCTCATATTTGGCCAAGAAGGTATTCAATCAATGATATTTCTTTTAGCAATTTTGCTTGTGAGATAAATTATGTTCTTGAGTTCTTGAATGGACTTGGTGAGGTTATTAAATGAAGGCTTAATAGTTTCATAAACTTGTTGATTCTAATCTTAAATTGACTTATTTAATTTAGGGTTTAAATGAACAAACACTTTAAAAATTTATAACTTAGGTTACTAGAAATAAATTTTCTAGAGGTCTAGTTGGGATTTAAAGATCTATCTTGTTCTTGATTCTTGAATTAGATTTGGGACTTGTGTAATCAAGCATACAGGTAAGGATCAATCCAACCTTGTTGACAACGAGAACATGCCAACTAAGGTCTTGATCATCCAAGTCTTATATGGAGTAGGGTATGAGACAAGTTGTTTCCCTAGTATGAATCTCATTGTTGCTTGGAGCTCCAAGCGCTCTTAAGGTTTGTCATCCAAAACATGTTTGAGAGTAGACGTTGAGAAATGCGTCGAGCATCCAAGCCCTCTCACCAATGAAGAACTTGCTCTCCTAGATACCATTCATGAAAAGAGGGTCTTGCCATCAGGCACTACCCATAAGATAGGCCCTTTACCACTACCACCTGTTGTGGCCATGCCTTCGTAGGTCCCTTCTAGTCAAAAAGCAGTTGCAATAAGAGCGAACAATCACTGTAAGTATAAAACCAAGGAATATTGGATAAGTGATTAGAACTAACATAAATTTCCTTTTTGTAAGATAGTAATACCTGATCGAGGGTGAATGCATTTAAGCTAGCACATCTAACGTATATAGAAGACTCAATATAAGGCACAAAGCTCCACCTAAAAAGCAAGGGTACTACCCTATATGTCAGCTATAAGGTTATTCCCTGCCAGTAGGCCCAGCTCAAGGCCCCAAGCCTTCTAGTGAACACATTATTAGCCAAAGAACAATGAAAGAAATAGAACCATAAAAAATAGTTAAGGAGTACTCACAATAAGCACCTACCAAGCTCTACACATGTACGACATGCCCTAATAACACTTATCTAGATATTAGTGTAATACATTAATGCTACAAAGCCCCAACCAAAAAGGTGAATGAATCATAGGTCCTCCAGCAAAGGCAGATCTCAGCCACACTAGAGGCACTAGATAAGAGAATCCCTGATAAAGCGTACATGTTAAGAAGTAACAAATATGTTGAGCTACCACCTCCTCCAAACTGGCATAAGTAACCCAAAGAGAATCAGCCTGTATACAGTATCATGCAAAGGTTCGACTCTCCTTTACCTAGGGAACACAACCGAGGAGATGAAGGATGTAATCCCTCTAGAACATTGAGTTGTGTACACTATAATTAGTAAGAAGAGAGATGTCGACAAAATGAATCTCGATCAGATAAAGTCTCTTGATGTGATTGTCAACTTCCCAATCAACAACAAGTGGAAGGTGTGAGTAGTGTCCATCTACCGCTCAACCAGCCTAGATCATCACCTAATTGATCTTCAAGGCCCAATCTGGCAATGTTTGAAAAAGAGGCTTGAGCTCAATCCCCTATAAGAGGGCTATAACATGTAGGTGCAACTCCTAAAACCATGCCCCTACTAGGCCCATCATGTCGCCTCCCTTTTTGTAGGAGACATCGCCCTAGAAAGGAAAAGAAGGAAAAGGGGGCAATAAACACCTAGAGTCTAAGAAAGAGAAAATAATGAGATAAGAAAATTAAAATAAGATAACAAATAATAGTAAACATGAACAAAAAAATTGAGGCACGTATATCAAGGCCAAAATATTTTTAAACAAAAGAGAGAGAAAAGCTAAACAACAACTCAAGATAAGTAAACATTTAATTCTTTGAAGAACCAAACAGTTTGTGATGTGCAAATGGTTCGATTTCTGAAAAAATTCAAAGGGAAAAAATAATTGGTCCAGGTGATAAAGGGATTATTTGAAAATTTTTTTAAAAAACTTTATGAATATTAAATTTTTAGAAAATTTTATGAAACCCCTAAAATGCAGCTCTACAATCACATAGAGACATAGCAAATATAGTAAAAGTCCATGCATAATCAACAAGCAAATTCTCAAAAAATAAATAAATTATTTATTTATAATTTATTTTAGATAAGTATCCTAATCGCTCATAAATTGTTCGAGAAATTAACTTCATTAGATTTTCATGCAAATTACCAATAAGAATGAAAGCACATGAATTGAAGCAATAAATCAAGTCAAAAAATAGAAATTAAAAACCTCACTGAAGAATAAAAAGTAAGTGTCCTAAAGCTATCCTTGAATACCTTAAAACTAACCTAATGTTTGTGTAGAAGGAGATTCCAGAGGAGTGTCTAAGGCCTACAGTGTTGGGAAAAGACAACAAGAAATTTAAAAATAGAAAAAAGCTAGGGAAAAGGGCACTTACCTCTCCTGAGGCGGTTATGTTAAGTGACGGTACAAGTTGTAAACCATTAGTTTATCACCATGTGGCAGAAAGCCTATCGAAATCATCTATGCCATCGCACCCATTAAGGGACTCACCTTCGCAAACCCCTATAAGATTGCAACTGTTTTAGGGAATCACGTGTGGCAATGTCCTCATCAAAAAAAATTCCTCTAAAACATCAAACATTTAATCATCAGTAAAACCAATCATGTTGTAATCTCTGAAAGCATAGGAAAACCTAAAAAACTAAGCTAAGAAAGCTTTTAGGAATAAGAAAAAAAGAGAGAGAAATAAATCACAAATGGTCATGTATCGCTATCAAAGGATTAATATAACAGGGTTGGTCTATATAAACCAACTTTTTTGTTATAGAATGAGGTTTAGTCAAGTGGTTTGTACAAACAACCCATGGTTCGTACAGACCATTAAAGGCTAGCAGGCCCAATCTTAACCTTTTAAGCCCAACCCTTTTCTCTTAACCTCAAACCCAACCACCAAATATTTACTTAAACTCTCAAGCCCAATCACCTTTAAGTTCCTGACTTCCTTATGTAAGGCCCACAATGTCAATGCAATCATCCAATTTGCTAAACATTCCTAAGGACTAAGACACCTAAAAAATTACCAAAATACATCTATTGCTACTGAGACATTCATAAGATAACTTGATGCTTCAAATTTGCCAATCAAATTACCCCCAACTACAAACATGAATTCCTTGGGAGACTTAAAAAGATTCCCACAAAAAGATTCTCCATCCTAAAAAGATTTGAACCTATAAAGGCATTTTCTTACAACATATAGGCTCATGCTCTTTGATTTAAGACATAAATTAACCCCTTAAAATAGCTAGAAGGGCTCAAAGAGTACCAACTCATCTTTGACATGCCAGAAGGTTAGAAAGGGCATAAGATTTTTGAGCCAAAACCACCAACTAGAAGGGTTGAGGCACTTCAACAACATTAGCAACTGCCAGAAGATAGTTATAAACACATCATATGAAAGAATATACCTAGTACCTATTAAAGATTCGCCAAAACAAACTTAGTGCCTACTAGAAAGCTATTGAGAGATACAAGAGCCACTGGCACTTGCTAGAGAGGTACCAAGACAAACTCAGTTCCTGTTAGAAAGCTCTTAAGAGATATAAGGCTACTTGGTACCTATTAGAAAGATGCATAATAAACTCAATATCTGCTAGAACACTATTGAGAGATACAACAACCACCTGGTTCTTACTAGAGAGCTATTATAACAAACCCAATACCTATTAAAAATTTACTGAGAGATGTAAAAACCACATGATTCCTGTTAGAAAGTTGTTAGAACAAGCACTAGTACCTGCTCAAAGAGCTGTTAGAGAATTGTATCCTTTGGTATCCTTAATAATGTTCCCATTCCTCACATTTGCTTTATTAAGTCTTATTCAAATAGTCATTTTTCAAATGTTGTTTTTTAAGCCCCATAAAGCAGGAGGTAAATTGTAAGCATTTGATTTTGGGCCTTAGAATGCAAGCCTAATGATAAAGATCACTAAAATTATTCCCTATAATGCAAAGGAAATTACTAAAAGGAAATAAATAAGGCCTTAGGCAACTTTAGAAAAGCCCTAAAACCAAGCCCAAAGGTTCCAAATCAATTTAGTAAGATGTACATCCTACCAAACTTCGATGTGCATCCCGCTAAATTGGGATGTACAGTCCACCTCAGGGATGTTTATCTAAGGCTAAACCCTAAATGCCACAACATTCTAGAACTAATGCCCCCCTCAAACCCTAAGTTTGTACAACTTAATAAAAAGGATGTACAACTCATCCATTAGTTGCACAACCCTCTTAATTTCAAAACTTTCATGGCCTCCTCTATGATGGGATGTGAACAAAATGCAATCAAAGCCATTCCAAGCTCTAATGCATTCTTTTTCTTCTATAAAAATACCACTATTTGAAGGGAAATGAGAGGCGTGAAAAAATCTTAGGGAAACCCTACCAACTTTTCTCTACAACCATTAATTATAGTAAAAAACACTAAATTGTATCTCCTTCCAACCATTCTTAAGGTATAATAAGGTTTTTTATTTGCATTCCTAAGCATTTTAGAGGATAAAAATTTAATGATGAGTCTCTAAGGGCAAAAGAATACTCAAGAGTATCCAAAGGATCCCCATTCCCCTCCTTCTTTTTCCCTTTTTGTTCTTATTTTATGATTTTGAAAACCTAGAAATAAAGGTTAGATAGACTTAAGGTAGTCTATATATCCCATATTATGGATGTACAACCCTTAAAATGGCTTTACAGCCCTTTTCTGTCTGGGATACAACTTGAAATATCCTCTTTTCAACACTCGAATTTCTTTTTTTCAAAACTATTTTTTGAGATGTTTGGGGATTCCATTGGTAGAATAGGGGAAGGCCAAAAGGCCTTAGATCACTATTCATTTAAGAAATTAAATTTTAGATGAGTTGAAAATGGTTTCATGATTAGTTTTGTGCTAGCGCTTCATATTCTTCCTTTGTATAATTTTTGTGATGTTTAAGGCTTTATTTCAGTCTTCTGGCAATGGTTAAGTAAGGAGTTTACCATTCCTAAGATCTTAAAAGCCATTTTATGAATATTTTCATTTGTATTATATTTCTAAGTGTGTTATTATACATGCGTTTTAGCCTTTACAATTTTCTCTAGATGATTGATATCCTAACCTTCTAAGTGGTTAAAGGGATTAGTGGATGCCATGCCCTTTAGGAGAAACAAGGGCGAGGGCTCAAAGACCCTAGGATCCCTCTGGTGATGATTTAGCCTTAGGCCATTGAAAATCCTCCAAGTGTTTTGCATTACAAGTTTATGATTCTTTGTCTTTTATTATACATGCATTTGTGTTATGGTATTATATTACTCATTATATGATGTTAGGGTGTTTGTGATTATGGACTTAGAAATATGCATTAGGAACCTTAACATGGGAGATATGGTATGTGAGCCTTATCTATTTGATTTGTTTTAATTTGCTTGATTTTGTGATTTGTTACTAACTTATGCATTTTCTTTGGGTGTATGTGATTGTTTAAGCTAGACCATGAATCTTGGTCGTAATAATCATCTTTTCATGGTTACATGTGATGTATGGAGATGCATGTTATACCCCATGCCATGATGTATGATCCCACTCCCTTAGACAGAATATGCATGATATATGTTGTGTGGACATGCATGCTTACCCTGAGCTATGATACATGATCCCCTCCTTTGATTTTGATGACTTAATTTAATTGGTTTGATCATGTTAAAGGCACGTTTAGGGTTGTAAATCGATCTAATTAATAACTTGGTTAAAAAATGGCAAAAGTAAACTAAAAATACCCGAAGGCTGGATCCTAATATTCAGGCGACTTGGGATTGCCTAACATTTTCCCTAAGTCGTACACAATTTTCAAACCCAATCTATAATGGGGTGAAGACAAAATATGTATTTTAATTGACTTAGTTATTTGTTTAGATTTCGCTTCGATTCTTTTCCTGACTAAAGTCTGATGAAGACTCCATAATCCCTAGGGACAATACCAATGTATTGTCCCACCTTGGTCCCCCAATGACCACCATTTCGAAAAATGGGTCGTAAACTTGTGCGAGGCCTAGAGGATCTTTCGTTGATCTAACACGTGCCATGTTTTAGGGTTTCTACCGATGTAAATCAACCCGTCCTCTCGACTCCCTATTGGTCGATAAAAGGATGTATTCGTAAGCAAGATTTCACTTATTCAAGTGCAACCACTTGCTAGTTTGAGGTGCTCAGATAAAACCCCTCACCTAATATTGATATCCTTAATTACTTATCTTTTTTCGATATCAATAATCTTTAGCATTATTTAAATCTAAAATATATTCTAAAATATCTTTTTCCTATATCCATAATCTTTAGCATTATTTAAATCTATTTTAATATAATAAAATACTAAATATGGAGAGTTTGCTAAACTCATCTATAAAATATATTCTATTCATAAAATAAGCTATTATTAGCCAAAAAGGCACATAAAGGCAGTAAATCTAAACTTTTACTATGCTTGCAATTCAGTCCAAAAATTATATTTACATATATAACTTTTATTATTAGGCTCTATAATCCATATAGGATCTTATAATTTACTATTTAACATTTTTGTACATGCATAGCTGTCATTAATTCCATATTGCACATCTTAATCCTTTAAGTCCTTAAACTTTTTTAAACTTGTCAATTTAGTCCATTTACTATATATACATCTGTAATTAGCACCATTACTTCCATTTCACCATAATAACATAAATTATAATTGTAACCACTAATAATGCTCCATTGATTTCCTTAAAATCAATAATTTTTTAAATATCCTCAAACTTTACTTATTTACTCAATTTAGTCCAAAATATAATTAACCTCAATTGACATATATTTAGCTCTAATTCCTACACTAATAATTTATTTAAAATTTTTTTATATTTATATAATTCATTTTTTAATAATAAATCTCTTATAAACATTAATTTTACATTTTAGGATCTAATTTATAATTATTAAAAATATTAGAAATTTATAAAATCTTATTGGGACCTTTAAAATTTATAAAACTTAAACGTTACAATCAAAGTAATTAATATTCTTTTCTAGCATTAATTTCTGCTAGGGCTTGCTAAGTTGTCGTTAGACCATCATGTGTGATAATTGTAGTTTACCATCAATGGTCGTTGAAATTCGATGAGGCCTAGTGATGGATTAATTCGGATGGCATATACCAGGGTTAAGTGGAGAGTTTGGTAGCTTATGGGGGAAGCTAGAAGTAGGATGGAAAAAGGAAACAAAATTTGGTCCATTAAGGCATCTTAGCTTAAAGACGAAAACTAATCAAGACCATTGAAGAAAAGGTCATAGGAGTCATAAAAACTAATGTCATAATGTCAAAAGCAAAGAGAAATTAAAGAGTAATAAATGCGACAAAGAATTTGTGAGAAGGAACAAATTAATTAGAAATTTATAAGTGGTGAAGGGGGATTATGAAGAAGCAAAAGAGGTGTAAACCTAGTTGTAGAGGCAATGAGTAGAGGTTTTGAAAAGGGGATAGTGAAGAAGCAAAGGATTTGTAAACATAGGTTAAAGGCGGCAAGGTTTTTAATGTTTAGGACGATAAGAGTTTACGCATAATGTAAATGGTTTCATTGTGAAGGCCTTTTATGGGCCATAGTATTGCTTAGGTAGTGGGGGTTGAGAAAGTGTTATTGGTAGGGGTGGCAAGAAGACATGAAGGAAGCTATTAGGAAAGAGGAAGGAATTAAACAAACTAGAGAGGTAATTGCATAACTAATTATATGATTTTGTGTC
Source organism: Omphalea diandra (assembly GCA_949677035.1). Lineage (NCBI taxonomy): Eukaryota > Viridiplantae > Streptophyta > Magnoliopsida > Malpighiales > Euphorbiaceae > Omphalea > Omphalea diandra. Next base: position 16,941 of record CATIWR010012536.1, read on the forward strand.
TTTATAAATATAATGAATGGTTTGTTGTGCAAATAAGTAGTAAGAAGATAATGTATAAATATTTGTAGTGGATAAGAAAAGAGTGTTATGGTGTAATTGAAAATAAAATAGAAGTTCATATGAAAAGGTAGTTAAAATATGAGTATTAGGTATGTTAGAAATGAAGAAAAAATTTATGAATTTAAGTATTCAAGAAATGAAAAGTAAAAGAAATAAAATTGCTTAATAGGCTTGATATAGGGAGAGAGCTAGTGAAAGTTATAGTATTTATTCAATAGAAGATGTCTATTATTAAGAATCATTAGGAGAGAAGTAAGAGAAGAAGACTTATTAGTCTATGAAAACAAAAAAAACATAGATAATAAATAATGTATATGTAATAGAATGAAGTGAATTTGTAATATTAAATACATAACTAAGGAGTTGTTGATATGTGTTGGCATATGTGATGATGTTGTGAAGCATAGACAGTTATGATACTTGCATGTATTAGTAATAAAATAATCAGTGTATATAGCTTTCATATGTATGGTTGTGGAAAAATATGTGAAAACACTTGTATGACAATTTTTGTCATTATTGGAGGTTGATGTGGCAGTATTGGTTAGTGGGACTGTAATTGCTAAGAAGGGTGTGAATGGTGGTAGAAGAATGGTGAGGAAAGCAATTATGATTTGAGATCATGATTGCATTTGTTTTGTAGGTTAGTTGAAGAAAATGAATAAAATACAACCGAAGAATGCATTTTTTTTGTTTTAGGTAAAATATTTATTGTGTAAAAAAGATGAAGTTAATAATAAATTATTACAGTTATTATGTGCATAAATGTATTTTGTAAAGGGGAATTTTTGTGATTAGTTACGAATAATTGTTTCTAATAATTTATAAAAGTTGCATTGCTACCATGATTGGCATGTTGGTGTGAGGCAGAATGATAATAAATAGATAGGAAAAATATAATAATTACAAAATTTAATTGGTGAAGGTGAAATTACAGTATAATAGTGTGTTACATTAAGGAGATATTTGAAGTGGAAAGTAAATGGAAATCCCATTTAATGTTGTTGTAGTGGCAAAACATGGACTTAGTTAATTTTTTATGTGATTTATAAGTGTATGCTTGAATTGATGCAGGAAAATTGCAATGTAGTAGGGACTAGTAGGGGATGACAGTGTGAACTATAAGAATAAAGAGGTACGATAGTGGATAATTGAGTTAATGATAATGTTGATGCAGTAAAAATGTAAAGATTTATGAGGTATGTGTGTAATGTTATACAAATTAGGAGAGTGTGGAAAGAGCTACCAATTGCAACTAGGCAAGATTTTATAACTCATGCGCATGTGGATTTTGACAAATATGCAACATGGTCAAGGAAAGCCAAAAGTAACAAGGTTGGTGTCTAAAATAATAATAAGAATTAGAACATAGGGGTATAATAGAGTCATATTAAGATTCGACTAAAAATATATGAATTATATATGAGTAAATAATTTGACTTAATATTAAACTAATTAAATGAATAAAATTCATTGATATTTAAGTAATGAAAAATGGTGTGTGCTTAATGGAAATGATTGGATATATATTATTATGAATAATGGAAATGTGAATTTGTGATAACAAAATTATCTGAAATCCTGTTGCACTGTTGGCAATTTTATGTTCATTGTAAGCACGTTTAAGAATTGCAAATTAGAAGCAATGAAAAAATTATGTCTCGAAGGTTTACTCCATATTTAACTTAGTAGGCTTCTATTGAAGTTCATTGAAGAATTAATTTGGCACTTTGATGAGGAGAGGAAAGAATTGCAAGTTCATGGAAAGTCTACAGTGATGCATCTGTAAATAAGAAGAAGAAAAGAGTTTGCAGAAAAAATGTGTGATTGGTAAAAGCAGAGAACCAGCCTTATATACAAACCTACTTTCCTTGTATACAAGCCTATAATTAAGCCTATAATCAAGCCTATAATCAAGCCTATAATTAAGCATATAATTAAGCCTATAATCAAGCCTATAATTATGATAATTACTACCATTAGAATATAAACACTAAATAAGAAATTTACAGTACAAGACATAAAAATATTCATATGATTAACAGCCCCCCTCAAGCGAAACATCGGATGATCATAGGTGAAGCCTGCGCAAATGTGATGAAAAAAGAATCTGGCCTAACAGTTTTGTTAATATATCTATAATTTGATTCGAACTTTTAATGAATCAAATTTGGACAATGTCTTGTCGTATTTGATCCCGAACAAAGTGGTAATCAATCTCGACATGTTTTGTTTGAGCATGGAAGACCAAATTTGAAGTGAGGTAAATGGCACTCACATTGTCACACCACAAAGTGGCAGGTTGCAAAGGAAGATAACCAATTTCTCGAAGCAGTGTACTTAACCACATAAGTTCTGTGATAGCATTAGCTAACGCTTTATATTCACTCTCAGTACTTGATCTAGCAACAGTGGGTTGTTTCTTACTAGACTAAGATATGAGATTCCCACCAAAATACAATAAATACCTACCAATGGAACGATGATCATCGGGACAGCCCATCCAGTCACTATCTGAATAGCACTGAATGGATAGAGCAGTGGACGGATGAAGCCAAAGTCCACAATGTGAAGTGCCCTGTAAATAACGCAGCAACTGTTTACAAGCTTGCCAATGGACGTTAGTCGCATAATGTAAAAATTGAGCCAACTTATTGACAACAAATGCAATATCCGGCCATGTGAGAGTGAGATACTGAAGTGCCCCAACCACTTGGCGATACTCCTGAGACGAAGGCAACAGTTTTCTCATTGATCTGCTCAAATTAGTAGTAGCCATTGGTATGCGACAAGGTTTGGAATCCAACATTTGTGTCACTTGAAGTATTTCAGTAATATATTTACTTTGAGAGAGAAGATAACCATCAGCCAGTCGTGTTATTTCAATACCAAGGAAGTAATGAATGTCGCCAAGATCATAAATAAGGAAGGTAGCGACCAATGTGGCAATAAACCATTCAATGAAATAAGAATATGAACCTGTAACAAGAATATCATCAAGATAAACAAGCACAAACAACTTGTTAGGTTCTTTAGTGTAAACAAATAAAGAATGATCAACCTCAGTTTGCTAAAATTGAGCAGAGGCCATAAAAGCTTTGAGTCTCTCAAACCAGGTATGCAGAGCTTGCTTTAGGCCATAAAGTGATTTCTGAAGTTTACAAACATGATGAGGCCGCCGTGGATCAACAAAACCTTTTCGCTACTCCATGTATAATTTTGTATCCAAGAAACCATGGAGAAAGGCATTGGATATCTCTAACTGTTGTGTCTCCTATTGAAGCGAAATAGTAAGAGACGAGATAAGACGAACTATGATGAATTTAACAACTGGGGAAAATGTCTCTGTATAGTCAATGCCCGATTGTTGTGTAAACCCCTTTGCTACAAGACGAGCTTTATAGTGTTCAATGGTGCCATTGGAATGCCGCTTAACCCGATAGATCCACTTGTTTTGAATGATGTTAACCTTAGGAGGTCAGGGAACCAACACCTAAGTCTGATTTTGAAGTAAAGCTGAAATTTCTTGTTGCATAACATCTTTCCATTCCTAAAATTTATTAGCTTGAATAAATATTTTTGGTTCCTGGGGAGGTGATGTGGTGGCAGCAAAGACATGTTAACGTGGTGGGTTAGGCTAAAGTTTCATAGAGTGGGTGCGGGTTAAGGTAGTATTGGGCTTAGGTGGATTAGTTGCGTCGGAAGGAGGAGGTAGTGATGTGTTAGGGTTATTGGGTATTGGGTGGGGTGGTTGAATTTGTGGTTCAGGTTTGAGTTCATTTGGATAGGAAGAGAGATCAAGAGCTAGTTGTAAGCCTTTGGATGATATAGATAAGAAAGGTGGAGAGGAGAAGATGACAGAAGATAAATTAGTTTTAGTTGGAGAGGATTATGGTGAAGATAGACTTTGCATAGGTGTTTCAGATAGAGATTGAGATTGGGAAAGAGTAGAACTTGAAGAAAAGAAGTACCTGATGAAGGACCATGTGAGGCCGGCAATGTACAAGTGACAGTTAGCCAAGTAGGATCCACTTGTGGCTCTAGTGAAGAAGTGGTAGGCCAACTGGCATATGAAAAGGTTTGAGTGTGAAATCGAACATGTTTGGCTAAGTAGACACACCCTGTTTTGTAATCAAGACACCGATAGGTTGAATGAAAGGGGCTTTGCCCTAAGTAAACACATTTTATTGTCCGAAAAGTAAATTTATGATCATTATACGAACGAAGAAGCGGAAAAACACTACAACCAAAAGGGTGAATAGATAAATAATTTGGATCCTTAGAAAATAATTTGAAAAAAGGTGAAATTTTTTGCAAAACATCAGATGGTAAGATATTGATAATCATGGCACTTTGTTCAAGAGCGTAGTTCCAATATTTCAATGGTAAGTGTGCATGAGCTAAAAGAGTTAAGCC
>CATIWR010012540.1:0-35962 GCA_949677035.1 Omphalea diandra
GATGCACTATGGTCACCCAGATGTGTTTGACAGGTTCTGGTTCTTGCCTCGGGGTGGAATCAGCAAGGCTTCAAGAGTGATCAACATCAGTGAGGATATATTTGCTGGCTTCAATTGCACACTTCGAGGTGGCAATGTGACGCACCATGAATATATACAAGTAGGTAAGGGAAGGGATGTTGGGCTGAATCAGATCTCAATGTTTGAGGCAAAAATTGCAAGTGGCAATTGGATTTCTTTCGCATGCTATCGTTTTACTACACAAATGTGGGATACTACTTCAACACAATGATTTTGGTACTGACTGTTTATACTTTTCTGTGGGGCCGCCTTTATCTTGCACTTAGTGGTGTAGAGGAGCATCATGCCATGGCAAATAGCAGCAACAATAGAGCACTTGGCACAATTCTGAATCAGCAGTTCATTATTCAGTTAGGCCTCTTTACTGCTCTCCCAATGATTGTGGAGAATTCTCTTGAACATGGGTTTCTCCCAGCCATTTGGGACTTTTTAACAATGCAGTTGGAACTAGCTTCACTTTTCTATACATTTTCTATGGGAACTCCTGATCACTACTTTGGTCGGACTATTCTTCATGGAGGGGCCAAATACCAACCTACTGGACGTGGTTTTGTGGTACAGCACAAGAGCTTTGCTGAGAACTATAGATTATTCGCACGAAGCCATTTCGTGAAGGCAATTGAGCTTGGAGTCATTTTAATAGTATATGCTTTCAATAGTGATTTGGCTGCTAATACTTTTGTTTACATAATCATGACAATCTCTTGCTGGTTCCTTGTAGTCTCATGGATAATGGCCCCATTTGTGTTCAACCATTCTGGCTTTGATTGGCTAAAGACCGTGCATGATTTTGAAGATTTTATCAACTGGTTATGGTATAGGGGGGTGTTGACGAAAGCATAACAAAGGTGGGAAACATGGTGGTATGAGGAGCAGGATCATTTAAGAACAACAGGTCTCCGCGGAAAGCTATTGGCAATAATTTTGGACCTTCGTTTCTTCTTCTTCCAGTATGGTGTTGTCTATCATCTGCAAATTACAGGCGGAAACACCAGTATAACTCTTGACCTGTTATCCTGGATATTCATGGTTGTTGCTGTTGGAATTTATGTCAGCATAGCAGATGCTCAGGACAACTTTGCTGCAAAGGAACACATCAAATATCGGCTAACACAGCTTATAGTCATTACGGTTACGGTACTGTTGATATTTCTATTACTGGAGTTCACAGATTTTATATTTCTTGATCTTGTGAGCAGCCTTTTGGCATTTATTCCCACAGGCTGTGGCCTCATATGCATTGCTCAGGTACCTAGACCTGTTCTACAATCCACTGTTGTGTGGGATACAGTGGTCTCCTTGGCTCGGCTACACGATTTGTTGTTTGGGGTGATTGTTGTGGTTCCTGTTGCATTTCTGTCATGGTTGCCTGGATTCCAGTCAATGCAGACAAGGATTCTATTTAATGAAGCATTCAGCAGAGGCCTCCAGATTTCTCTTATTCTTACTGGCAAAAAATCTAATTGACATGAGACTTGAGGTATTTCTCTCTCTAAACTAAATTTTTCCTTTTGGATTTTCTGTAGCTTTCCTCTTGTTAGCTGATACTGTGCAATTGAGTTGGATTAAATTTTCTCCATTGTTTTCTTTAATTGAATGTTTTGCTGTTGAAGTTTAGATTATAAGAAAGATTCATTTGTTGTTTCCAATCTGAATCGTCTAGCACATTCTGCATAACTGTGTTTTTTAGTATCCACTTATAATTAGTTCACCTCTCTAATTCCAATAATAAAGTTGAATTTCACATCCTATAACTTTCGTTTGATCACAAATATTTGTGCAGCCCAAAACTTATTTACATCTTGTGAGTTCTACATAGGACCACTAATGAGAAGTGTTGCTTGAGTCTGTAGCTAAGAGTGGGCTGTTTAAGGTTGGTATTTTCACCCTTAAGTCATTCAAAAGAAAATTTTGAATGCTAGAACATATCATCTATGTTTGCACAAACTTTGAGCGATTCATTATAATTCCATAAAGGATTGTATAAAGGGCTGAACTGTGCATATAAGTTCTGTCATTTTGTTTCCTTTATATATCAGTATGAGAATAATGTCTTTGTTTCCTTCATATGTCATTTTTTTTTTTTTTGTTTCCCCTCTCACCATTGGCATCATAGAATACTAAAGAAAGTTCTTTACATCTCAGAATTCACCTTGGACAAGTTTTACAGGAATTACAGCTGTTGGGACTGTGTTTCCATTGGCCGAGGAGAGAGAATTGCTCGAGAAAGATCCAGATTTTACTCCAGCAGCTCCATCTTCTATCTGAGAGGGTTCTCGGACTCTACAACTGCCCCAAATCTTTCTGCTAACACAGAAGTGCTCCACAACGATTGATGGGCATTTTGGCCTATTATGCTCATGCACTCGTGTAAATTCAAACTTGAGAGTGGGTCATGGGCGTACTGAAACATTATTGCAGAAGAACTACTTGCAGTATTCTTTAGTAAGGTTTTCCATGCATTGCTAGAAAGTTAAGACTTCAACATCATTTCTCCAAATATGATATTGTATATCAGCAGCATTAGTTTTTCTATCGCTTTAATTCGTTAGGCAAAGAAAAAGAATGAAGGTATATCCCAAAATATTCTGATTTCAGTGAGCAATTGGAGGGGAAGAGAGGAATTAGATGAATCGGCATTCAGTCTACAAATCGGTGGCTCAGGAGGCTCAGTGTCATTTGTAAGCGTGTACTTCAATTATAATCGATCGGATCCGATTTTGGACTGATTATTTAGAAATATCTAAGATCGGCATAGATAATGTTAAATATTAGTCTAGTTTGATTTGGATATTTCAGATTTTTGTTGGCTTGTTTTAACTTTTGGTTCTTTGTTTTATTTATTTTGTGAAATTATTTATTTACTCATATTTATTATATAAATATAAATTATGAATACATAAAGTTGGTTGATAAATAACAGTCATAATTAACAATAAAAAAATAGTATTAAGTAATATTATTTTATTTTTCTTTTAATTTTTATTTAAGCATTTATAATTTATATATTATGTATATAATTTATACTGTATGAAATTATTTTAAATAAGTTATATGTATGAATGACTTGAAACATATTTAAGTGTGTGTCTATATACATATATACACATGATTTGTATACAATATATTGTATATGAACATATATAACTTATGCATAGTTTATATAACTAATATATAAAATATATAAGCTTATATAAATATATTTAAAGATAAATAAATATTTTGTGTATATATATATATATATATATAGGTTAAATTTGATTCAGTGTATTTTGAGTTTTATTCGATGTGTGCTCACTCCTACTTTCGACACCAATTAGAAGGTTGGGAACAATGTTCACGGGAGGTGATCGTATTCTACGAAAAAAGTTAATATAGAGAGAGAAAAGGGTAATATGACAATAGGCCGTTAATCATAAATGAGAAGCAGTACAGCTGTCGTTTGCAATCTATTTATTAAGTTTCTCAAAGGAGTGGTAGAACCCACTATCCATATAAAATTTGTGCAGTAATATTGGATTTCATCAACACTTTGGTTCATCGAAATCCTTAATATATACTTGATTATGAAAACATTAAGCTCCATTACACAATGTTCAACCTCGCTGCATTCAAAAACCAAATCCATTGTAAGATTTAATTACGGCCAATGCTGACTTGAGATAGCATTGTAAAGTTACAATCGATAAGCTCCACAGATAAGATGGAACAAAGTAATATGCCACCACTTGGTGCTTACTTTTCAATCTGTATTACTGTGTTGACAACAGTTTACTGATACAATCTACTCCAGCTCTAAAGCATGCGCCGTGATCACGGACAACAGAATCACCATGAAATGAACAGAAATTGTGTTTAGATGAGATCCATCATGGAATGAACTCAAATTGAGTTTATATGAGATGCCATGAACTCTTTTAAGTGTAAGGGCAATGCAATAGGCAGATACAAGATCCAAAAGTACTCGCAATCCACAACACTAATAAAATAACACTAGTAGGAATAACATTCTAACTCTTCATCCTTTTTGTATGAAATATGATCAGGTCAAGCCTAATTGATCTTCTGATACCCTTAAAGGATGTTGGCAGCAAGGATTCTCAGGTTAGATTCGAGTCCCCCATCCAATAACGTGGTGTTTTTCAGAATTATAGAAGAGAGCTCCTCCCAGTTGTGTAGCCCACTGCATATATCATAGAAATCAAATTACTTCATCAAAGGTCTCCTGAAATTGGGACCAAGTAATGTTGCTAGAGCACTTAAAACCATGTGGAAACAACACAAAGCAAGCACAAATCTTAAACATCTGAAAAATGACATTTACGGCAGAAAATGAGGAAAGATTAGCTAGAATATAAAAGTATATCTCAAATTTCCAAATCGCATATCCTAATAGTTATGATCAGGAAAAAGAGATTATGGGAATCTTGACAATAAACTCATACATTTCCATAACACTGAACTAATAATACATGGATACCAAACTCTATACTCACAAAGTACTTAGTATGCGTCAGAAGCAGTCTTCACTGTACAAACTATAAAATCTTTAGTGAGTGCCTTCCCCTTGCACTCCCTCACTGCTTCCTACAGGTACCTTTTGATACTGAGAAGTCTCTCTATATCTCTTAGGAACTATGCAACGGCCACCAAATCGCTGCTGGAAGTAAATAATGGCAGCAAACAGCAGACCAACAAAAGGAATAATGATGTCCCATGCAGTGGAATAAAAATCCTGTTTGTGATTTCCATATATGTATGACAAATCAGGGGACCAGGTAGAACTATGAGCCCTGTACAGGTCATATGCATGCGGCAGTGAGCGGACAATAGTTGTCCCCATATAAAAGGGAGAGGCAAGAGTATTTTCTTTAGAATTTGAGAATATATTGAACATTATCTGAGGAAGTAAAAAACCATCCAGAACTAAACCGGCATAAGATTTAAGATCCCTCCAGTGATAATGCCGCTGGTAACCCATATGGTGTGGTCGTAAATATGGACTTCCATAAGAATTCTTCCATTCATGCACATACCAAGCAATCAACCCACCACCTATATACAATGGTAAGGACAAACATAAAACCCTTTTCTCAGAAAGCCACAAACTTTTATCTCTTCGATTGCGATGCCTGGCAGACCAGCTAAGCTGAAGAAGACGGAATTGCAAAAGAAAGGCCACCATTGTTACCACCCTTACAATTACCTCATTTACTTCAAGCCATCCACCACTCTCAAGAAAAACATTCTGTTGATTATGATTTGGCATGAACAAGGCTTCAAAATTTAACAGCAAAGGTATCATGTGACCTAGTGTAAGAACAATAAGCATCAAAATGGAAATGAAGGATAGTACATCAGAATGCTTTTTTGCATGATAGAGTTGCAACCCCACAAAGACACAAGCAAGAGTATTAGAAATCAAAACCATGGTAATCTCCATATCCATTCTCCAGATAGATTCAGCAGCTTGGCTTGTATAAATTGCCTTTGATGATATCCCAAGCTGCCTGAAGTAAAGAGGGTCCAACTTTCCCCTCATACTTTTAATTGTTCCTCTGATGTTATCCCCACCCTTTGCATTCAGTGGAGAAAACTGAACATTGACCAAAATCTCACAGTCCACTGTAAGATTTTTTGTTGAGTTTCCAGAAGGTAATGTCAGATTAGAACAGCCTATCATGCACAGGACACCAGTTTCCTTATCATATGTCCCTTCAGCTGAAATTTCTACTGATTCATTTGTTAAATGCTTATCGCCCAACTCAAAATCAGAAGTTTTGAAGCTCATCTTGTAGCTAATATTTAGAAGACTGTTATGGTTTTCGGTCACTCGATACGGCTCAAAAAGCTGATCGCCCACAAAAACCGGGGATGAGTAACCCTGTGCTATTTGTCCTTTACCATTTCTCACTGACATCTGGAATCTCATGTCTGAGGAATAAGCATTAGGGTATGCTTTTCCTGTGCCTCTCATGGTCTTCTGTTTTGGACAAGATACATTTGCCCTGCTAAGCATGGTATACTCATACCTCAGACCTGGAAGGCCCCTTACCCTATTCCCAGAACCATGAAAACTGATTTTATTGAAGTAGCCAGTTTCATGGACAGATATTGTGCTCCAAATTTGTCCCACAACAGTATTTCTCTGTGTAATCGTCAAGGTCTTAGGGAACCTCAAGATCAAATGAATCGAACAATTACCAACAGATGCATTAACTAACGAATCCTTTAAATTTAACACTCGACATGCAACCACACAGAGCCTATCATTCTCATTATCCCACACTCCTTCACCAATCAACATTCTATTAGGATAAAAAACTCTCTCATAACTAAACAATCCAGAGCCATAATAAACAGAGTTTGAAAACCCTATCAAAAGCTGAATTGCTTGTCCACCGTCACACCTAATCCCATGAATAGTCATAAACTTGGGTAAAATCCCAGAATAATTCCCAACAAGGGGATTACATTTACCACCACCACATTCCATCCCATACTCTAATTCAAAAGTTTTAGCATACTTGTACAATTGAGTTAAACAAGAACTAGGATCTACCCAATCTAAATGCAAATTCTGATTCTTTCCACCCTCACTCCCTCTACTACACGCATCCCCGATCTCTTCATTCATCAATGTATACTTATATTCACCAAAATGAGGTATACCCAATATTGAAATAGGCTCAAAATAACCTTTTCTGCCCTTATCATTTAAACTCATTAAAACCCCACTAATCAAACTACTAACATTACTCAAATTAACTGGATAATTAAGCTTTAAAACCACATTAGACGAACTTACGACGCCCATATTAGCAGAACTCGATCCAGATCCCACCATGCACAGCTTCCCAGTACTCATGGACCAAAACCCATGTAGCTCGAACCCCAAAGACCGGTCACGGACCGGAATTCTCGGGGGGCGGAACCGAATCTCCCGCAAATTGCGGCGCCACGTCAGGTTGAAGTGGAAGGGTAGGTGGAATCTGAGGGTAGCGTCAAGCTTGAGCACGTGAGGTGTTTGAGTTAGCGAAATGGTGTTTCGTTTCGGATGGAAAGAGAGCGAAACGGACTGCGAATCGGCGGTGGTGGGTTTGGGGAGGATTTGGTGGCCGCCAGTAAAGTAAGCGATGTCGAAATGGAGGAGTTTGTCTTCGACGAGAGGGAAGTAGGAAACAGTAGATGGGGATTCAGGAACAACGCCGTTGCAGTGCTGGGCATAAGTTGGTGCCGGTGTTGGTGTAGCAGTAGTTGGGGTGGTGGTGAGGAAGAGGAAAGAGAAGGATACGAGGAGGGTAATGTATTCTAATTTAAGGGTTTTCGAATGATTTATTTGGAAACTATGTAAAATCTGCCGTGGAGATACTCGGCGACTACAAGTGTTCGCTGTTTCCTCCATTGTTCCCTTACGAGGAAGAAGAAGGTGATGAAGGACAATAGCTGTTTACACAAATGGATTGGGAGCCTTTTCAAGTTTTTTAGATGGTCCCATTTCTTAAGCGAGTTAATTTGGATTGTACTCAATGTTGTAAAAGTCCGATTAGATTGGTTAGCAGTAAAATTAAAAATTAGATGAGTAATTAGTTTAATTTGATTTCTATCAGTTTTTAATAATATTTTTTCTTTTAATTATTATAAACATATTTATATTTAAAGCTATCTTAATAAAATTTTTTAAATTTTATTTATTATTAAACTAATAGAACTGTATTGATTAGATCTATGAAATCAGTTGAATCAAATATCAGTATCGTTCAAATTTTAAAAATATTGATTGTAATGATCAATTTTTCATTTATTTTATTTTTTAAAAAATGATTTACCTTTTACATTTATTTCATTAAAATTACATAGCAAATTTTTATTTTTTGAAATTTAAAATTATATTGATTTTAAATTTTTAATATATTTTAGATTATTGCATATCATTTTGAGATGATGATATTTTATTTTAAGTAATTTTTACTTTTTTTCTTAAAAAGTCATAATAGTTATTAGTATACCTTAGACCTAAAAAAAATTAAAATCACTTAAAATGACATATAAAAATTTTAAAATGATATACAATAGTCTAACTATATCAAAATTCAAAAGAAGTGTAAATTTTTTTTTCAAAAAAATCAAAAACTTATTATGTGAGTTTCTTGAAATAAAAAAATAATTTTAATAAAAATAAATGAAAAATGAGTGAATATAGAATAAAATAAACCCATTAATAATTAGCTAGCACCTAACACTCAAAGAATAATAATAATAAAAATTATATACATGAGATTCAAACTTTTCCTTGCCGTCAATTAATGGATTTGCATTTCATGAAAATTATTTTATTTGCAAGACGTGATAACTTTTTGATTTATTGCTATTCTAAGTTAGTAGCGTGAACAATTTGGTATATCCAAACTTCGAGGCATCAGCCATTATTTTCTTCGCTCAGAAAAAACCATTGTCTCCATCTGCCACCCTTCCAACAGACAAGGAGACAAAAAAGATATACAAAAAGAAACCAAGAATTGTCTTCTATCCGCTACATTTTAGCAACTCAATAAATGTTAGAAATTCATATGTAATAACATAAAAGTCATCATCAACCATTAAGCACACCAATCCAACTTTTTTATTGCTTATTCATAGTATTGCAGTTTGCAACACAACATAGTGCTGTTACAGCACATAATCATTACAATACCACAAGTCTTCTTCATATTTTCCTTTCAACATTATTTGTTTTTCTTTAAAAAAACCACACATGTAGATATTTCACAATGTTTTTTTTGAAGATAGGCACAAAAAAAGGATGTTGGCCAAGCATATGTTGATAGGATACAGATTTTATACATATGGTACAAAATGTCCTGGTAAGAGCATTTTCACTGGTCTAGGTTTGCAAACTGGCTGCAATCGATACCTTTAGCAGAAAATGCCTCCACGAGTTTTGGGAAGAGCTTAGCAAGCATGATTTTGAATCCAGTTGAAATGCCCTTTTGACTTTCATTTTCAATCTGTCCACATCCAAATGGCTCTGTTACTGGAGCGCCTTCCACGTAAGCTTTACAAGCTGATAGTATATACTGAGATCGTCCCCTCAAGTGCTCCTCTATCAGTGCTTCAAAATGCTGCAACATTACATACTGGCACTAATAAGTAAGAAGTTGACTCAAAAAAGTTGGGCTCATTTTTGTAAATAGCATTACTCTTTACCTGCTCCATATGATATGCAGTACGAGGAAAATCTGACAATAGCTATTTTTCATGTAAAGAAACGAATTCCTCACAACACTCAAGTCATCAAGCAGTGACATGCATAATTTCTAGAAAGGTCTAAGCTGTACTATGGGAAATTATATAAAATAGTTCCACTCATTTTGAGTAGGAAGAAAGACCCAACATTCACTTCGAAATTTGTCGAACACTGTGATATGTGTTCATTTATGGAATATCCAAGAACTAATTTGCTATTAGATTAGTTTAGAAGAAAAAAGTTAACATTCAGGTTGTAAACTTTCTTATGATTCTTAGTCATGGTCCCAAAACAATTATCATCTTAGCCATCACCAAATCACTGTACCACTGGTGCAAAGTGACTCCAGAACTGATTATTTTACCTTTGGTGGTTGGCGAAGTAAGTAAAGCATGGACTTCCAGGTCATGAGGAATGCATTTTCGTTATAGCTCTCTGAGTTCTTCTCTCCCTCAGCTCTTCCGATCTGCTGATCATACCCAGCCTCATTGAAGTAAGGTTTTTCATTAAGAACAAGAGCCTGTAGGGATATTAGAACTTGAAGAATACTAGAGCTCTCTGGATTCCACACTTCAGTTCCTGTGCCTGTCCACGTGTTGAGGAGACTGAGGCAGACCTTTCCGTACTCATACAAGTTAGGGTTCACACGAAGCCCACCAGAATGATAGTGCACCAACTGCATGCAAGATTACATCAACAAATGAGTTTCTCGTCAATGTCAAATATGAAAATGTATACCTGTACTAAGATTAGACAGAGAAATACAGACAGCTACACAGGACACCCAAAGTTTAACAAACTGAATGTCCCTCTTGAATAAGACCAAAGATTCAGATGTAGCCCCTTTAACAGAACCAAGAAGGATGAGATTGGCTTGGAGTTGCCACTAGTGCACTATGCCAATTTGCAGCTAGCCATATATTCATGCTAATGCATCATTAGACTTGTAAAAATGTTGGTCTTGATGGTCAAATAACTTACAGGGGGTTCATGAGGATACTCTGGAGGAAGATATATATCAAAGAAGAACAAGCCATCATGATATGGAGTTCCAGGTGCGCCAATAATGCCTGCTCGAAGGAGATCCATCCTTTCCTCGTAGATACGGACATATATTAGTTCTGTCAAAGGGATCACAGGACTTAATAGAAATACAAAAGTAGAAACTGTCAGAAATCCATCACAAGTAGAAATAAGATGAAGGTGCTAACCAGGAAGATCTTTCTCTAGGGTATTCCATTCCTGTTGGACCTTCTTCAACCAACTTCTTTTCACCTATAAGGTGTACATATTGGTTGGGGAAAAGAGGGGGGGGTGCGCAAAAATTGTCAAGACTGTTTAAACCAGCCAACATTACTTTTCATGAGAATCAAATCAAGTTTCTGACCTGACATATTGCCAATCCCCTGCCTGCACCATCGATAAAGTGGTGATCGGAGCAATCATCAACCATTTCAAATTTCCTGAACTGTTCTATGCTCTGTCTGGCTGATAACAATTCAAGTTCTTTATTCTCCTGAACATTATTGACTTCCCACTTTAAACTAGTCCTTTCACACCTTGGTATCAGAGGTTGCATCTCTGTGCAGAGATCATTGTTTTCTGGCAGTCCTTTCTCTTCAACAGTCTTGGGTTGATTGTCATCTTCAGAAACAGATTCAGAAGATAATGGACCAGATAGTGATGTGGAGCCAAGGGATCCAAATATACTTGCTGCAATGCTTGTGAAAAATCCGATAGTGGGTTGAGGAAGAAAGAAGGGACTAGATTTCCATGGGTACCTTTTGCACTCAGCATAGCTACTGGGATTTAGCAAATCCTAAAAATGGGACTGTTGGTCAGTTTCTAGTGCTCAGTGAGATAAATGCGGATGATACACGCTTCTTTGGTAATTCAGTGGAATTCTATTTTTGCTAGCAGTCCAGTAGTCCAGTAGATTTAATAAAACAAAAGATACTTTTTGAGCAAATCAATTTTGCAATGGGTTGCTGCTTAGCACCAATTTTCATTTGTTAATTTATTTCTCATGCATCTTCTCAGCAGTCAAAATCAGCTTTAGGAAATTGTTCTATATTTGCAAATTGATCCTCGATGTCAAGAAAATTGTACTACTCACTGAAGCATATACTAAATCTGTTACTGCAAAATACTTTTTAAAATTTTCATCCTGAATTTCCATCAACAATTTCCAAGGTTTCATAACTCTATTTTAAGTGTGATTTACTTATTTCAACAACTTCAAGAATTAACTCCTCATGCTATAACCAATATACAATTCCCAACTTAAAACAATCACCCTGAATATTTGATGTCATTGTGTTCATAACAAGAGAGAGAGAAATGGCATTACCTTTCCTTTCAAGCTAGAGGGTTCTTTGATAAGTTCAATCACCTCTTGATTCAAATTCGTTTCATCAACATTGTGCTCATTAAGCACAGAATTTGTAATTGAGCTTCCATATTTATCAATTCGAAAAATGTCATTAGGTGCAACCTGGAACAATATACAACAAATTGTTTAAGATTTTAGCTTCAATCAGTCTTCAATAATGGATGAAAATAAGACAGTTTCTAGAAGGAAAATTTGTACAGCAGCTGACATCAGTAGCGTATAAAAAATGTGATGGTCTTAGATAGTTTACAATCTAAATAAATTACATATCAAATACCATATTGTTTAAACTCGCAAAAGGCTCTCACTCCCCTACCATAATCTTGACTATAGCAAGTAAACATACAAGCAAAAAAACAACCAACCCACCACCCCACCCCCCACGCGCCCGCGCCCCCCCCCCCCTTCCTCTCTCCCTCTCCCACTCTCTCATTTTCCCTCCAAGATAACTAGTGAGTATAGGAATTCCATGTCCCTGTGGTTCATTAACTCGAGCAATTTCATTAAGTGGAGTGGACAATAGCAACCTGCAATCCATACTTTCATACAGTTGTATCAAACAAGTCTGAAGGAATCCAAAACCATCCTATAATCTCTTATAAGTAGCAGAAGCGGTTCGAAAAATAATTAAAATGGAAAGCATCAAACAAATATGCATCTCACAGAAAATTAACCAAACTAGAACTGTACATTTATCAAAATTTTAAACATTGGCATCGTCCATAAAATCCTTTTGCTTAATTTATCTTGCTCATAAATAAATGATATGAACTGTGTGTCTGTGTGTTTATAATCAGTGCAAATTTATAAAAACTCTAAAAATCTGCCAAACTAGTAAAACAATATAGATAAAGATAAAATGCATAGAATTTTGAGTGAACAATGAAAATGGCAAGAGCTCACCGTGTCTTCAAGCCCAGAAGCCCATGTTACCTCAACAGCACCATCTTTGAAGCCTGTAACATAGCCAATACAGGACAAGTGATCATCATAAGGATAATCAATCTGATCTCTACTACAGTCCTTTCCCTGAAGAACAACGTCTTCACCCAAGCTAATGTCTCTGTCCAAATGATTGTTATCAACGTGATCTACATTTTTCAATACAATATCTCCATAACAATAGGAGTAATCTGGATGCTCAACCAGTTCATAAGCACTAACAGTTTCTTCCAGCAGGTTGAAGTGCACATCATAAGCCTCATTCACTACAGTAGAATTCCATTTCACCCTAACAGTTCGCTCTTTTGCAACCACAGCACTCACAAAACCCCATTTTTTGTTGCCAGAAACATGTGGATCATCAAAAGCACCCTTCTCAAGTACAAACTGCCTTGGCCAGAACTCATGAGCATTAACAATATATATGGGGACTAGAGACTGTGAATCCAATCCCAATGAAAGGCCACCATCCTGCCACAGAACATCAACTATAGTCTTTGTCTTCACAATAACAAAGATTTCTTCAGAATTTGAGCAAAGATCTCGTCCCTTCAACCCTTGTCCCATCCTTTCATGCACTTTAATGAGTTGAAAGTTGGATGAATCAAAAACCATCTGCTTCTTTGCATGCTTACACTCAGAGACAGGAAGAGTACACCAGTCACCAAGCTGCTAATTTTCATATGAAAAACATGGCAACAAATTCAGGTTTTTAGCATCCTGCAAACATTGGGGAGCAGGCAAACTTGAACCATAACCAACAAGAGCACAGGCAAGCCATTCAACATACACTAGTCCTGCTTTTACAGAAGAAACAGTCCCTACATCCTGATTTTCCTTCCATGAACCACATAACCCATCTGGCAGACTTAGAAACAGCAGAGAGCCTAACCTGCACTCTTTGTCCAGGATAATAGGGGTACATTGAATCCTCAAGTATGTTGGGAGAAATAGGGAAGAGTTTTTCTTTATCTGCTGCAGTTACCTCACACTTTGTCCCATCATCTAAGTTGATGATGATATTGTCAACAACTTTTTCTACTCTTCCTATCCATGGACCGCGGACCACATAATCTCCCACTGAAATGGAGCGAATTTTCAGAAGCTTCTTGGAATCAACATCTTTTGTAATTTCTCCACGAACATTTTCCAAGTCAACTAACATTTTAACTTTTACTACTCTGCCCATCTGTCCAGATGGATCAGCAACTGAGCAAACAATGTCCCCATGCATGAAAACTCTCTCAAATGAGAGGAAATCATCAATTTTGCCTATGCTTTCCTCCAGGTTTGACAAAATGCAATCAGCCTGCCCACCATACAAAAATTCAAGCTCATTGCCACTGTCACTGAAACTTTCCCAATCAGAATCACTAGGGAGCATATCCATCATCTAAAAGAAATATCAACACTTAAATTCAAGAATAAAACCTTCACTTTTTTTTTCCTTTGTTAGTTTTTATTTTCTTTCTCCTATAAACACACCCTACTCTGGAACTTCAACTGGAAATAGATTACTTAGTACAGGCACACATTCCTGCACAGTAAGAGATAGCTTATGTTAGTTTCACTTGTAAAAGAGAGAGATAATGACAATATGACATTAATATGAAGCACACTGTTTCATTACAGTAAGTTTGTGCTACTTTTGACTTACCATCAGAAAATGAAAATATAACACATGAAAAATAAAAGAAACAATAATATTGAGGAAGAAGAGAGAATACCACTAAATTTGCACTTCCTTAAACAGCTTCAAATTTCAAAAGTTGTCCTGTTGTAATGATATGTGAAAACACACCACTATAAATAATGAAATGGAAAGTCTGGCAAAGGATCAGGCTACAATATCAATGCTGCAGAAAGAATTCTGATGTGAGAATTAATGCCAACCTTCAATATAGATATTCCAACAAGATATCTTGGCCTGTAAAAGCACAGATCATAGGCCAAAGCCTTCCAAAGAGATAACATGGAGCCAACTCAGGACTCTCAAATGCCAAAGGAGATTTGCCCTAAAGGAGTAAGTGGAGCCAAATCACGACTCCTGATAGCCCACAGGGATAATAGGAGTCAGCTTGGACTCCAGATGCCAAAGGAGATTTGCCCAACAAATGGACTGAAGCTCTTCCAAGAAGAAACTTCTAAAGTAGATTGCACTGCACAAGTGATATATCAGCAGGCTAAAGTGTTGCAGATTGGAGTGAAGCTTGCCAGAGAAAATACTTAATGCTATCCCTGTAGCAATGATGCAATCTCAATAATGAAGATAAATAACAGTTATCTGAAGGTATCAACTCTACTGTGAGATGGAATGCCCAGACAGAGGAAATTTCAGTAACTTTGCCAAAGGAGATTTGCCCAAAAGAGCTGAAATCTTGATGACCATGTAGGTGTAGCCAATTTTTCCCTGAAAAGATTTGCTACTTTCAGAAAGCTAATATGTTTTGCCAAAGAAGATTTGGCCTGTTTCAAGCCAAACTTTATGCGAGGTAGTTCCAGTGCCAAAGAAGATTTGCCTTGTGAAAATAGCTCATTGAAACAGCAGAAATCTGAAAAAAGACTAGGTTAAACTGACATGCCTATAGCAGCTCAACTCAATACCCAATTTTGGCAGTCAAACTGAGTGATTCTCCATCTAGTTTAACATTTCTATGCAACCTGCCATAACAACAATGATTAAGATGTAAAACATGAAGGGGGCAAACCCGAGGCCATATGAGTTGGTGAAGAACAAAAAAATAGGTGACATTGAAACATGAGACTTAATCATTCTTATATAATAACCATATCTTGACACACATGAAGAATAACGAACCATTACATGAGGAAAGAAGAATTGCATCCAAAAGGCACATTTTAACAATTCAAGGAGAAGGGGAAAATTAAAATGGAAATAGGAAATGCTTAAAATATAATTACCTTTAAATATACAATGCAAGCATTTAAACTAAGATTTTTCTATCTTTTCAAACTAGATGTGCGACATAATATGATCTTCTTCTCTAGGATCCTATAAATTGTGATGGGTGTAGATTACGAAAATCTTCAAATCCTCTCTCTCTCTCTCTCTCTCTCTTCCTTTTGAGTTAATTTGGCTCCTACTAAGTTTTGAACTTGCTACTTCACAGTCCTGGGGACTCCAATATCACTAAGCCCAAGGGTCATTGGTAATTCCTCTTATTGAATCATACTTAATAAAATTGGTAATTCCTCTTATTGAATCATACTTAATAAACATCAAATTCTATCATTTATAATACTCTCTATACGAATTTCCATGGCCATTTCCTTCAAATTATAGAATCATATATTCAAACATGATTCTTGACACAACATGCACCTTCTAAACAATTTTATATTCTACTAATGCCCTAATGCCCAACAAGAAAAACTTAAGTCGAAAGCAATTCTAACAGTCTTATTTGTGCGACAAATCACAATTAACAAAAAGTGGTCCAACAATTACAAAATAACAAGAATATAAACTCCACTAGTCATTAAAACCCCAAGAACCTAAAGCTCATCAACTTTTACAACAAACAGAACTTTCAAAGCCAAATACATAAACAAATAGTCAAATATATTACAATATATGCATAATATATACATGCATGTAAGCAAATACATCAAAAAATACACGTAGAAATAAAAAAACGCTGCAAACCGTACCATTTGCGGCTTCTGTATATAACTGGAGCCATGCAAGTAACCGTCAAGAAAATCAGCACAGAAACCTACATGAGCCAATCAAAGGAAGTCGACCCAGATTATAACTTGCTAATACAATCACGTTCCTTCGATTTCACACTTTCTGCCCACTTTCTTCGCCAAGATCAAAACTTTTACCAGGAAATTCAGAGAGGCCAAGTTTCTCCCCGAACCCCACCCATCATTCCATAAACAAAGCTCGAAAACATTGCACGATAACGCCAAGAAAGGCAAAGGCTTTGTCTTTATGATTCGCTGTTTAGAAAATTGGATACAGTTTCAGTTTCTCTGTATCTCTCTGTCTTTTAAGAATGGGAGACATTGGAGGTTTATGAGTGGCTTTCACTTCCAATGAAAATACAGACTATTGTATATGGATACCGCACAGAATATACCAACAGTATCCCACACCAATTCCTTACTATACTAAAATTTTTTAACTAATACAGTTAGGCTCCCTTAAATTAACTAAATTGCCCTCCAATTTTCATCAAATGGCTAAAAACTACACAAAAAATGACTAACAATTGATGATAAAATTATTATTTCTTTAACCAAGGGTTAGTTCAAGTGATTAAAATCTAAACGACTTTGTTCATCTTTTCGATTTTTGAAATTAATATTAAAATTTTAATTTTTTAAATGCATTAAATCGATATAAAAATGTTCTATTTTTTTATATGTACATAAATTTTTTTTATTAAAAGAAATATTAATAAAAGAAATGCCATGACAGGATATCAACTCTGATTTCATGCTTCCACTGCTTTTAATGATTAAAATACTTCCATTCTTCTCATTTTTATTCATTTAAAAGAAAATTTTCTGCAATGGTAAACGTATCAACGGATGTAGTGAGCTTTGCAGCAGAAACTATGACCCCCCAATAATATTAAAATGAAAATTATTCTTCTATATCCTTGAAATGGGGACTTCAGCTTGTGATACACCAATAACAGAGGCTTTACAGTAATGGCTCACACATGTGAGCTTCTTGATTCGTTATATATGTTCTACTACATTTTATTTCTAAAAACAGCATAAAGAATATGCTCGGTACATTATGGAAATCTGATCATCCAAAAACACCACCAATACATGCTAACGAGTCAAAGAAGCTGAAAAACTTGAATCCAGGTCCTCATTGCAAAAGCTGACTTTTCCCTTCCATATTCTGAAATGCAGAACCAATTATGTTAATTGTGAATTTGTGATCACAAATGTGGGTGACTAGAATGGTCAACCTACAAGGAAAGTGCCGTAATAAATAATGACTTTAGTTTGCTGAAGAGAAGTGACATATCAAAGCACTGAAGATGCTTGGTTTATTTGATCCTGTAGAATATTCTGAATTCAGACCTAATTAATAACACAAGGTTTACTTGCTAGGATTCCTTCTATTTATATCAATATATGCTTGTGTTGTTTTATTAGCAAAGCAGTTTGCTTGTTTATTTAGAGAAACTGAAAGAAATGAATGTCATTTTATGGGAAAGTCAGTGACCTATTGTTTCTTGTGGAACGATAACATCATTCCCATCCATGACAACAAGGGAGGATCCAATGAGGGTTATTTAGGCAAGTACATGACCAAGCAAAAAGGGGGCAATAACTCTGTTGATCGTTTTCTGTAGGTAGGTCTAATCTTGAAAAAAATTGATTTACTCAAACAGCACTACTAATTTCACTATCTAGTTGGAAAGGCAAATATAATGCTAAAATATGGCAATGAAAATGACTGGTTCCTAACCATTTTTTTTCCACTAAGTTCACATAATATTTTATGCCTTCTTTTCTCTTTTTAGGTGTTTTACAAGTGCCAGTTCTTTCTTTTCTTGTATGTGCCCTAGATGTGATCCCAAATTCCAGTGACTCTCTCTAGTGGCTGTAAGGGTCCATTCTCAACATTACAAGCGAGGCAAACTAACTTTTCTAGCAAAAGGAATTAGATTTTGGGGCAAGATTTTTCTAGTGTCATGTAACTGTACTTTAAGTTGCACATGACTGCATTGTGCTGCACATGACTGAATTGTGCTGCACAACTTTTGCAGAGCGAAACCTCATTATAGTGTAGCGCTAAATAACTCCATAATTTGTTTGACTAATTCTAGAATCGGGCTCAACTAACTGAGCTAATCAAGCATGTCAAGCGGCTGCGGAATTTTCTTATTATGTTTTCCAAACCATCAATCTGCTAAAATACATTCTTAACAAACCAAAGAACGTGTTGTGTCTTAAGAATGTTTTTAAATGGTAGAAAGACAATATTTCTTGCCTTCTCTTTTCCTCCTTTTGCTCACTCATCATTCCTCATGAACAAGCACTCAAATAAATTATTTGCATTATTGAGCAGATAGTATATTGCAAGCATCAGAAACGTCACAACCATTAACCAATTTGCTATATCTAATAATTAAGCTCATATCAATCCTCATTATTTACGCTAAAGACACAATCTTTTGAGTGCCCATGAAGGCTCCAATCCTAGACAATGGCTAATATGCAAGGTCTCCAGAAAATCAGAAAACAAGTCTTTTACGACATGCAATTTGACATTAGTAATTTCTAAATTTATCGGCATCTTCGAACATGGAATGCCCCTAATTTCCACTACATTAATAGTAATTTAGTAGTGTAGGGTAAGAAATAAAGATGGTTATGTAGGAGCTTAACAACCTATGAATGTGGACTCAAAAATCCGCATCTCTCCATACCTTCCACTATATAGGAACAGAATTTTAAAAAAAAAAAAAAAAAGTAGTGGAAGAAACACTCTTTATTCGACACTATGGGCTCACATGCTGAATGAAGGAAAAAGCATTGTTCTTTATCATTGTCAATACCCAGTAGCAGCATATGAAAAAGTTCTTTTCTAATTATGCTCATTATGAATATCTTCAAAGTCAACCCTATAGTCATATTTGATGGCCTGTGCTTATGCAGCCAACCCATTTTCTTGACTTCTCCTATGAGGGAATATCAAATGTGAATATGGAGCTCTTTAGCTATGGAGCTCTTTAGCCATCCTCTATCTATCCCTCTGTTTGCCTCAATTTGTTCTTTTGAGATGCAGAATGCTTTTCCAAAAAGGGAAAGTTTCCTTCAAAAAGGAAGGAATTAGGGGAAGGTACTGTTAGTTCTCTTTGAAGGAGACAGATGCATCCTTATCTCACTTTGCATATTTGCGTTAATTTAGAAGGTTGTGGACTGGATACCATCCCTTTCTCCTTAGTGTATAAATATTTGCTAATCAACCTTTACTTCAATGGCATGTATCAAGCTTTTTTTTTTATTAAACTTCAACTGAGTTGAAACTTGCAATCTCATAATTTTAACAATGATTCTAATATCAAGTCAAAAGTCGATCCACGATGACTTCCCAAATGTACCATGCTTTCTAAGGCATGAAAGTGAGGCAGGGCTAAGGTTCAATATCATTCAAGGTCCTGTGCCACACTGTGAGAGGGTTTAGAAGGAGTTTTCAAAGGCTAATTATGGAATTTTTGCTAAACAAAGTAAACAGTGTACAATGCTGGCCATCAGAATTTCAGTTTTTATGTGCTTGTCCACAAGATATTTGTTAAAATATCTGCATTTTTTCTCCATGTATGGACTCCAAAAATATAATTAAAATCATCTTAACATTCATGGGTTTTTTTTTTCATTTATATATCTTAAAAAAATCATTTTTCTTAACATAACTCAAAAGATACAAAGACTAACTCCATAATCACTTTAATTCCACTATTCCTCAAACTTCCTACTGCTCTAGCAACTCAATAATCATGACTAAACTTGAGCAGAACATTTGTTTAAGATCAGATAAAAATTGTAAATCAAATTGTAATTTTATATGCATCTGAATCTGATGTTGACTGAAGAATACAAAATTAGAATATATAGAGAAATATAAAACTAATATGGGTACACAATCTTTCAAATCAAATACTTAAAATTTCCTTATCAATAATCTACGGAAATAAGTATTTACATATTTATTTATACAGTGAAAAATAATTCTATTCCTACTAGAATTAGAAATCTTAATTAGAAAAATCTTAAGCCAATACTAAATAGGAAGTAGTAATCCTAAATAACAAAATTCTAAACCAATATCAGATAGGAAGTAAAACAACTTTAAAGGTTTCTAATAAAAATTCTTAACTAATGCTAAATTATAGTCTTTCTAATTGAAAAAATTAACAATAAAAGCATAACTTTCATAATAAACCTAAAATTAAAATAAGTCTTAAATTTTGTTTTCCTTATATGATTTCTAATGGACTTAAAAAAGAGTTTTTCTTCATTTATGCATAACTTTCATAATAAACCTAAAATTAAAATAATTCTTAAATTTTGTTTTCCTTATATGATTTCTAATGGACTTAAAAAAGAGTTTTTCTTCATTTATTGGAGAAAATATTTCTCAATTGGATTGGAGGATTATCCTGTTTTAGAGTTATTCTTAATTAAATTTTTATTCTCATTAGAGTAAGATTGAATTATTACTAATTATTATTAGAGTGGGATTAGATCTTTAATTAGATTTGAATTCCTATTAGAGTAGAATTGAAGAGACTAATTTTATATATAAAAGCATTGTAGCAAAAGTTATTCGGCTTTATCCATTGAAGGGATTAATTTTATCTACAGTAGTAAGGACTTTGCTTATTGATGTGAAAAATTTGAGTTGAAGAGAAAGGAGTCCATTATGATTAAGCGGTTGTTGAACTATAATAATTAAAGTAGTAAATAATTCAAGTATGTCTAAAATAAAATGAGAATAACAAACTATTCTATTTGCAGTATGAATTATATATATAATATTTGTAAGTGAAATCTCTTGAATATAATGGGTTGATGAGTATAAGAGCAATTTGAGATTATTTTTTTAAAACAAGATGAGAATGACAACTATTCTATTTGTAGTATGAATTATATATATAATATTTGTAAGTGAGATCTCTTGAATATAATGAGTTAATGAGTATAATAATATTTGTACGTGAGATCTCTCGAATATAATGAGTTGATGAGTATAAGAGCACCTTGAATTTATTTTTGTAAGTTACAATTTGGAGAGAGGAAACTCGACTTCAAAACCTAACTTAAGTCAAGATATGCACTTATCCACACGCTAAGCTTGTGGATGCCTATTGATGTAGCACTATCGAAATGGTGAACTATGTAAAATATTATAGTTTGATTATTTTATTTTTTAATAGATTTTCACATTCTCACGAACACAATGAAAGTGATATAGATGTATAATAATGTGTTATTTTCCTCTTATTAGAAAAACTCAATATTAAATTTTATAGTATCAAAGAATCAATAATCAAAGTTGACGATTATGTAACTTTGTCTTTAGGAAGCTGCAACGAAAATGCAACAATAAATATCATGCTTTGATTTACATCACTAAATTTATCAAAAGCTAGAAAATCAATCATAACCTGCATTATTGAGACACTTTAGATTTATTATGAATAAGAAAAATTAGTTGAATTTGTATTTCCTTTTTCCTTTTTTTTTCTTGGTCTATTTATGTTGTTTCTTTAAAATAAGTTACTTAAATTATTCATGCTCATCCTTATCATCTTGAATTTAGGCACGATCCTTTGATGTCTCAACATCTAAAACTTTTGATTTTCAAGCTACTCTTGTGTTTTTTGATAATTTTTCCCTTGCATTATTTTGAGAGTCATTAAGAGCAACTTTCAGTGCGTTTATGATGACCTCATTCATAAGTCATACAATTATTGTAATCAAATTGTGGTTGAACAGAAATATTTTGTCATAAGTTGGTCCAAACACGTAGTAAATTCTCCATAATTTTTAAAGCATAAAAGATGGCTAATTATTAAAAATTTGGATAATGAATAAGGCAAAGCTCTTTCGTAACAGTCATACATTCTTACGATCAAACTATTTATTCATCTTATAAGCATCAATTTCTACTTTTAATTTTTAAATTTGAATCCACAAAGTGCTTTCAATCAACACCAACTCTCACCGGAAAAAACAATATATTATTAGGTAAATAGTGCAGGTGAACAGTGCCGATAAATAGCGCAAATACCAAAAAAAAAAAACTGTCGATGAAGAGTGCTGCTATAGAGCACATGAGTAATTTTATAACAGTATCTTTTCTTTCAATCTCAATGTTCATGGCAAAGATGGGGAAAATTTTTTTTTTACAAGATTTGATACCAAAATAACGTAGTGCTAACAATAAAGAATTCAAATACACAAAAGAAAATTATAAAAAAAAAAATTAATGTAGACACACAACCTTTCAAATCAAATACTCAAAATTTATTATCAATAATATAACAAAATGAGTTGTGAGTAATCCTATTTTTATCAAGATTAAAAATGCTAATTAGGAAAATTCTAAACTGATACTAAATAAAAAGTAATAATCCTAACTAGGAAAAATTCTAAATCAATATTAAATAAGAAATAAAAAAATTGAAAATATTTTTAATGAAAATTCCTAATTAATTCTCAACCATAGTTTTTTCTAATTAGAAAATCAACAATATAAGTATTGGACAAGTTGCTGGTGGATCAATTATGAACTGCACATATATGAGGGGGAAAAAAATTAAGGGAAGTAATCCATCCTTGAGCACTATCTTTGTTTAATGCATAAAAACAAAATACAACAAAATAAGATGGCCAAATACTGATAAAATAAATCGTTCAAATTGCGTTATGAATCACCATAAAGGATTTGATGGTGCTTTGCTAAGATCCTACTAGAACCCAGAAACGTGTAGGACTTTTGCATAAATTATTTATTAACTAATTTATATATTATTTCAAATATTATTAAAACTAAATATTTGTACAAAATATATAATTAAATAAATATTATTATCTTTTAAAATAGAATAATTTTGTATTTTTATTTGTAATTAAATAATTTTATATAAAAATTGTAATTATTTATGTATTAAATAATTGGTCTAACAAATATTAAATTTGTATATACAATAAGTAATTACCTGCTCGTTTAGTCAAGTTAAAAATGAATAATTTAGGGTTGAGGGATATGTTTCAATTAACCTTATTCAACTAAAAGAGGTACCCACCATCTTATTTAAATTCGACAATCAGCAGTCACTCGATTAAATTATATTTGAAATTATATATATATATATATATATATATATATATATATATATATATATATATATATATTACTTTTTAAAAAAATTGAGAAAAACACCTAATAGTTAAAAGGACAGAAATTTTTTAACTTTTACATAGTTTTAGTATCATCTACAAATATCATTCTAAAACCATAAATAATATCTCTAAAATATATTTTTTAAAAGTTTAAACCAAATAATGCTCTTTCCTTCCTGTGCTTAGCTATCAAAATTATTAACCCAATCTCACACCTTATATTATGAGATTGGAAAATATACATATAAGTTAAAAGAAAGAAAATCTAACTTCATGCCTACGGAGAAAAGCAAAATTATGCACATCACATGGTCATACATTTACTATATATATATTTTTTTAAATTTCATTTGATATTATCATATGGGAAAAAAAAAAGATCAGTGATCAAATGGAGACATTGTTGTCTCCCCCCCATCCCTATATATATATATATATATATATATATATATGAAAAATAAAAAAATCCGATTAACTCTATTTTTATTTTGCTTTTTTTAGTGTTCTAAATTTATTTTAAAACTTTAAAATTATATCTATTCAATTACCTTCCATAATATCAATAATTATTACTTTATTTTATTTTTAATAAATTTATTGTGATTTTAAATTCTACTTTAATTATCTCTTGATAAAATAATATTATTATACAAAATTTAAAAATTATCTATTAGAAATATATATAAATATTAAATTATTAATGTTTTAATTAATATAATCTTCGGTATAATAAAATATATTTATTATTTTCTTGGATAATTAAACTATTTGATATATTTTATAATAATTATATATAATTTTTTTTTTCATATTTATTAATACAAATAATAAATAATTTTATTTTTATAATAAAATTAATTAACTTCATATATTTTAATTGAATTATATTTTGATTGTACCCCGATTCAACCATAATTTTAACTCTATCTTGCTCCATGAGGCAGAGTTTTAAAAAGTTGCTATTTAACACAATCATATTTAAAAGTAAAGAGGATGCAACAAAGTGCTTTTACAAAAATGCAAGTCTTTATGTAGTTTTTTTAGAAAAGATGATTGAGATTGAGAGTGTGGAAAAGAAAGTTAGTCCACTTAGAGGCACGTTGTTTCATGTAATGGGATATTATTCGCCCATATAAATAAACACCATTTTGTTCCAACCACCCATAAAACATATGAAATGATTTGTACTCAGAATTAGGAAATAGTATAATAAGAGAGGAAAAGAAAAAAAAAAAATCTATAAAGGTGGCCTTGTTGGGTTCACCTATTGACCTATCAACAAGCCCCAGCAGTGTAGGCATTATCTCCACTTCTTCCTCCAGCAATTTACCCATTTATTGAGCAATTTATCCATCCATATATCTTTTCGACTATGAGATTAATCATATTCAGATCGAATAGCTATTTATAAAAAATTCTGTCAGTAAATACAATTTTAAAATTTTGAACTCTGAAATTAATTATATTCGGACTGAAAAGCTATTTATAAAAAATTCTGTCAATAAATACAATTTCAAAATCTTGCCAAGAACGTTTTGAGGCTCAATTAACAGAAGCACTCAACTAACACCATATTGGTTATTAGGCGTTTTCATGGATTTCCCATTATTTCATATCCTATGATATTGATAAGGTGTCTATATACGGTGAGTTATAAGGCTAAATTTACCTGGAATGCATGGAAAAGCCTTTGATGATTGAAGAATTGTAGGCCTTTAGCTTATAGGTTGCAGCATAACCTGCTTAAAGCCAATAGAAAAATGAAGAAAAGTGACCAGTTCAAGACTTGAGTTTTAACAACCCAAAGTGAGAGATAATAACGATAATAAAGATTTGAGTCAACTAAAGGAGATATACATGTGTAGTTGTTTTCCAATTCCATTCCCATGTTTCATAATTGGGGTCACTGTTGGTAGTCGGAAATGAGGAGATGGAATGCTATGTCATTTTCAATATCCATATGTTTTAGACTCTTGCTAGTAGCAAAAAAATGTGTTTTTTTTTTTTGGGTGTGTTCATATATGGTCTTGATAAGTCCAAAGAGTCCTTTTTCTTTTTTCTCTGGTTCCATTGCCATTTGCACTATGTTTGGGAAATCATGAAGGGAAGAAAGAAAGTAATGAGAAAAAATAAATTTTATTTTTCTTCCTCATGTTTGGATAAAAGGGAGAGAAAGAAAAATAATTTTATTTTTCCTTATTTCAAAAATAAAATATGAAAGAAAATGAAAATATCATTTTATATATATTATTAAGTTAGAAAACCCTCCTAATAGAAATTCTTTTGTCACTTGTTAGAGGAGAGAGCTGATAAATATTGTTTTCTGCCACTGCTTGGACATGATTAACTGAAAGTATTGTTTTGCAAATCTCATAGCCTTTGCCTGTCCTATAGATAATAAGTTGGTGAGTTGTGTAATATAATTATAATTATAGATTTTTAATGAATTTAATATTTATTTTTATTAAATAATAATTAATTAGTCCAATGATTAATTATTATTTTATAAAAAATATTATTAAATAAATAAAAAATGAAGTAAAATTTTTAAATTTTATAATTATGCATGGGAGTAGTTATAACAAAAGATTATTTATTGATTTATACATTTAATTTTATGTGACATAATTTTAAGAGAAAATTTGTTAAATTTGAATGAAATAATTCTTGATAATCAATCAAATAAATAATATTAAGTACTTCATAATGAAAAATAAAATTTTTCATAATCAAAAATAAAATTAACATATAATTATAAATTATATATACATTTTGAAGTAACTAAAAGATTGTTTATTAATTTATAATTTTAATCTTGTGTGACATTATTTATTAGAAAATTTGTTAAACTCAAACAAAATAATTTTTGACAATTTATTACAATATTGTTAATGCTTATATACTTATAATTTTGAACAATCAATGTAACTAATTTAAATTTTGACTTTCTATTTAATATTTTTACTTTTAGATTTTTCTAATTTTTTATTTGGATTTTTTTTTATGATCTTAACTTCATATCTAGAATTTTTTTTTACACTAGCTAATTTTTCTATTTTTTATTTAAAAATTTTTTATATGATAATTTTCTATAATATAGTAATTAATATATATTATTAATTTTAGTATTAGAGTAAGCTTTAAATCATTATTTATGACTTGTCAAACAATTGTGTGTATAATATAATTACTTATCATTATAATAACGTAAAATAATGATATGTGACTTTATTATATAATTGGTTGATAAATGATAAACAGTAATTTAAAATTAATTAAGACTGAAATTAATAATATATATATTGACATTGGTAAATTGATTGCAATAACTTTTTATTAGCATTAATAATAATTTTATAAAAAAAATATTTAACAGTACAATCATATTATTATTAAAAATAAATTAGTTTATATATAAAAATAAATTAGATTAATCTGATGTTGACTGAAGAATACCAAAAATAATAATTTTATTTATGAAATGATATATTTGAGTCGTTGAGTGAAAATTAATCTCTTTTATAAATAAAAAATTTTATTCCCTCTTGCTGAAATTTATAAAAACAAATCAATTAAAAATTAAATAATAAGGAAAAATAAAAGAAAATACTAGGATATAAAATTGGACGCAAAAATAATATTAAATTAAATATTGAAAATTCGAAAGGATAAACCAAAAGCCATAAAACATTAAAAAGCACCAAACCAACTTCTCTCTTTTTACGACCATCATTAATCATCAACAGCCATGCCGTTATAAAACCAATCACGATCCTGCATTATGGTTTGACAAAAACAATATCGGATAAAGTGCAGCAAGGAACAATTGATTAATCCTTGGAATTAGTCTACTAAGGACAAGAGTGTTCTATTGAGGTATCACGGGCAGTGAATACAAATAAAATAACAAGAAATACAAAAATTTTATGAGGAGAAAAAGACACATTCCAGCATTTCAATCCTACAAAAGGCGTCTGGTCAAATTAGATGATTTTCTGCCTCCTATAATGTCCAAAATGTACACTGGATAAATCAGGAATGAGATGATGCCCATCAAATAGCATCGGAAAGTCGCAACTCCAAGAGATTATAAGCATCGGAAGCCATTATTGTCAAACATAAGGTCAGGAAAAATTCCTCTTAACCAGCAACTTCGACCTTTAGTTTCTTCTCAACCGCAGCCTTCTTAGGCTTCAACTCAAATTTCATTTCTGGTTTCTCGATCCCTTGAATATCAGCTATTCTTAACTTACTTAGTTCCTAAAAAGCAAAGAAACATGGGTCAAGAGAAACAAACACCAACATAATTGAATTATTTAGACAAATGATCCTTGACTTACTTGACGGTGTCCTTTAGTTCGACGATAATTCTTTCTTCTCTTCTTCTTGAAGATAATTACTTTTGCATCTAACGCCTAAGAAAAAGTTAGCAAATACTGCCATTAAATTTGACATGCATGAACCAGTAAACAGAATAAAAGACATTTTTGTTACTTAGAAAATAGCAAAAAAGAAAAAATCCACAATTCACAAGCGTATAATGGTTATAGCAATATTTTCCTACAAATACATCCAACCCCATACAAATTCAAGACAGAATCGCCTGCCAGTGCAACAGTATCTCATCAAAGAAAAATGACCCTTTCCACACTAGCAAATAATTTTCCAAAATAAATGCTCTTCAACTAAAGAGACAATACCACACTTCAAAATCTTATTTCCACAACTTGCAGTATCTTCAGATCAAAGTACAAACAAATGCCCTAGTCAAATTTTCTGTATGTGAATCTGTAAGAGGTTATACTATCTTGCCCAGTTAGCATTGACCACATCAATGAAACCAACTGAATCAACCCATGCTTAATCTCGTACATCTGACCAGTTTGTTTCTTCCACTATAACTTTGCATCAATTCACCAAGCAAGACCAAAATCGTGACAATAAAATTTCACAGAGCATCTAGGGCACAAAAACCCAGAGCAAGTAGATGGGGTTTAGGCCAGGAAGAGTTATGCTAGTTTGACCTGCACTGTGACACAGGTAGAACCAATAGTCTTACCCTGTTTGTGAATTGATACTTTATTTTGAAAAGGAATATATAGGATCCAATTGGAGCATAAAAACAAAATAAAGAAAACAAAACCATGAAAACAAAACCTAAATATGTGGAACTAACTCAAAGAATGATCAAAAGAACTTGAAAGATTTGGGAGCAATAACCAAAGAGGAATGAATCTTAAAACTTATTCCTTTACTAGGAATAGCTTTTGCACAAAACATTTCCAAGTGAAATTAAAAAAAATAAAAAAAAAAATTCTTCAACAAGTTGTACTTTCATGAATCCCTGAGCACATGTGGCCAGCGGGTCTGTGTGTGATGTGCACATGCACACAAGTTTGAGTGCAAGAAACAGAGATGAATTAGACTGTCACACTTACGTGCTCCTCAACAACTGCATGAACAACCGCATCTGGCACTAAAGGCCTGCCAACAATTGTTTGAGTAGTTGATCCTAACAAGAGAACCTTGTTCAATATCAACTGCAAGAGACAAAATTTCAAGTTTCAACCACTATAACATTTTGTGAGAACCAAACCGAGAATCAATCTCCTATAATATCAGCTTGTTCCAGTTCCCGAAACGTTTATACACTCAAGACTGTATATTGTATTCTCGTATAACAAAATGAGGCAACAAAAAAACTTGTACGCAACACTCAGATGTCAATAAGTACAAGTCTGCGTCACCCCAAGTAAACTAAATCTTCAATTAGGAATCTTTCCTTGCAACAGAGTTGCATCAGTCAAACATTGATCATATCAGGATTCACACGAAGTATAGACATAACATTGCATACCCTGAAATTTTACATTGGTGGTCGAACTGACCTTATCATTCACTTCGCAGAATTTCAATCTCTCGGTAAAAATGCAATTCCCATTACTAACCTTAAATTGATGCGATCCAATCTACACATTAAAATAATAATAAAAATATAATCTCAACATTACCACCTAACAGAAAAAGAAAACAATGCAGGGTTGTGGATGGGATTCAAATGAATTAAAACCTGAACAACAGCAAAAACAGGTTCGAACGGTTTAAAAACCCGGTCGGATTTCTGGAGCGGTCCAACCACTTTATACCCAATAGCAGCAGCCTCCTGTTCCTTCTCTTCAGCCGAGTACTCCCTCTTCAAACATGGTCCTGTTGCCTCCTCTTCATCGCTAACTTCCTCCCCCGCCGAATCTTCATCTTCTTCGTCGTCATTTTCGCTGTCATCGCGAGAATTTGACGAGAAATAGCGACGGTGGGACCAGAAGCAGTAGGAGGTGGTGTAAGATGTGGAGATGGAAGGGGTTTTGGTAGGAATATGATTGGGAAGTGAAGGTGGAGGTAGGAAGGAGTGATGCAGTGCGGTAGTAGGGTTTGAAGAGAGAAGAGCAATGACTCGACGGGTTAGGGTGTGGAGACACCGTCTCTGCGCCATGAATGGGGTTGTTGCGGTGGTTATTGACGGTTGTTCAGCTGGTGCTGGGAAATGGGCATTTCATTAGGGCTTAACGCACGAGGAACTGGGTTTATTTTATATATATATAGATAACACTTTAAATGATAGACTAAATAATTTTTAATTTAAAAATTAAATTATATATTATATTTATTTAATTTTTTAAACAATTTCTTATTGTACTTAAAAACATATCAAAATGAAACACTTAATTAATTCTACTGTCAAATAAGTGTTAAAATGTATTGCGACACAAAATTTGATCATAACTATATATTTTTAATAGTAAAAAAGCAATAAAAAATACTTATAAAAGCTGAGTAATAGTAAAACAAGTTCATTGATGACCAATTAATCAATTTAGTTTATGTGAATATAAAAGTAATATTTTTTTTGAATGAAATTAAGAGAGAATTTCAAATATGTATCTAAACATCTCAGTTGTCAGTTATGCTGAGACCTTCATAAAGACTCTTATTGAAAAATTATTAATGAAAAAGAGAAAGATACGAAGAGAATGCCGAGAAAATTACGGAAATCCATTTTTCTTTTCTTTGTCCATTTTTCTTCGTAATCAAAGAATTATAAAATTGTGGAGATTGAAACCACCACGTAGAACTATCTAAATTAATTGCTTCTCTAGCAAGTCTATCGGCAACCTGATTAACTTCCTGAAAAGTATGTGTTACCACAAGATACAACTGAGAAGCGAGAGATGAACAACGAGACCAATCAGCAAGAAACTTTAGGGGAACGTCCAAACTCCAAGACCGAAACATGTGAAGCACAAAAGTGGAATCTGTCTCCAACCAAAGATGGTTCCAGCCATAGAGGGAAGCTCTTTCAATAACAAACATGGCCGCCTGCAGTTCAGCTTCATAAGCATAGGAAAAACACAAAGGAATTGCAAAACAACCCTTCATAAAATCTCTGTAGTTTCTGAAAATGCCTGCTGCACCTGCTAAGCCTAGACAACCGATAGCTGAGTCACCAATATTTACTTTTTAACCAATTAAAAGGTGGTGGCCACCGAGTAACAGGAATAATAGAGGGGGGTCGCATAAAAAAAAAAAAAAAAAACTTAATGTTAAACCGTCGGAAGAGAAGAAGATCCTCTTGTGAGTTATAAGCCGAAATAATCTTAAAAAAAATCATACTCTTCCACCGCTTTGAAAAGAAGTGTAAAGAGTTGAGGATAGGAATGTAAACGTCCTGAAAAGTTAATTAGTTTCTAGCAAACCAAGTAGACCAAGCCCTGCAACAATAGCTGAAATAAAAGAGGTCGAACCTGAGAACTAAACTGCAACTTACAGACTTTCTCAAACAAATCCAGGACCGAGGAGGTAGCAGGAAAAACTACTCCAAAAGAATCACCAATTGCTGACCAAATCGAAGCAGCATAGGGGCAAGAAATAAAAAGATGATTAGCATTCACAAAAGTTTATGTAATAACCATGCCTCTGTTACGAAGGATTTCATTTGCAGAGATCTTATTATGAAAGATCTTCTAACAGAGAATAGACTGAGCTAGTGGGATGAATTTCCTCTAAATGTCACGACTCCAGTCACAGGAATTGAAATGTTTACGAAAGTGATTAAATAAAAGTAATGTTTGATTAATTTTTGTTATTTTCATTAATTATTGTAGACATATTTGTTTTTAAATGTTTGTTGAATATTAATAGTTGATATTCATTGTTTTTTTATGAATAATATTAATCAAATCTTTTATTCATTTGGATATTTTATCAATTAATATAAATATTCTATAATTTAAGGTGAATTGCATATAAAAACAATAATTTAAAAAAGTGAACATATTTTATAATACAACAATACTTTTGCCTTAACTACCAAAAGTTTCTATTAAAATTATAACTACTAATCAAACATAATACTAATAATAATAGTTATACTTTTGACTTATATTAATTTAAATTAGATTATACATCTATTATAATACTTTTGTCATAACAAATTAGAAGCTATAAGTACATTATAATTTATATTGAAAATAAATAATTATACTAAAAAATTAATATTTATATCATGAGTATAACAAAAATAAAATTATCGTTTCATGTAACTGTATTCAATTTTCATATATTTAGGTCCATGTATGTAATTATTTAACTAACTCAAATAATAAAACTATATACAAATATGTATTAATGATACTTATAAGTAAATAATTTTTAACATATTTGTAAATTTATCAAAATAAGTTAATAGCATTAGTTAATTAGCAAAGTAAAAATAAGTAGAACTCACGTACTGTAATATATAAAATAGTGAAAAATAGATTGTAGATGTTTTTTTCCTTTGAAAAAAAAAATTTCATAGATGTAACATTGCTTCACTTACATGATTTATTGTATTTATATTTATATTAACAAATAGATTCATAAAAAAATATTTATGTTAACAAATAATTTTCATAAATTAATCCACTCACTCATGTAAAAGTTTGCATGGAATCAAAGTTGAGTGAGGAAAGCTATATCAATAATGTAGATGCTTCTATTAAACAGATGATAATAATATTTTTTATATATAAAATAATTTCTAAACCAAAGATATTTTGATTGATTATCTATATATATATATATTGTTCAGAAACGACATGCCGTCGCTGCAGGTCGAGGTTCGTTATGACGATCCCAACCGTCAAAAATCACAGCCGCGTCTGATTCGATCCAATTTTCTAACAAATTACAGGTCTCTCCCGCGCAAGAACGACTCTAATACTTAACCTGTACGATTTCATTCCTTCAAATCGAAGCAAAACCTTTCTACGACTATTAATACTTTTCCCATTTCCTCGTTAAAACAGAAAAAAGAAAAACTGAAACAGATCTTCACATAGGAAAAATATGGCGGGCCGATTCGGGTCTGCGTCTGCACCATCGACAATGATGGTGACTAACACTCCGTCGACGGATCTTGCTCTCACCAATCTTGCCTATTGCTCCGCCTCCGATCTCCACAACTTCGCCGTCCCTGGAACCAAGCTCTTCATGGCTCTAATCGGCGACTCCTTCGTTCTATCTCTTTCATATCCTTTCACCTGCATTTCATATTTGAACCGTAAAGTAGCTTGTCGTTGTCGCATTTGAGTTTTTCATTTTAAATTAATTTTATAGTTAGTCTTGATATTGCTGTTACATTTTCATTTTTTTTTTATGTCCTTGACTAAGAATTACTCCTCACGAAAGCATTCGTGGCGGTTATATTGCTCTCAATTCGATTCAACGTCGGCATGCAAGGGTTTCTTCCGGAGACTCAGTGTCCGTCAGCAGGTTAATTTAATAATACCTTTTTGTCTGCATTGTTGTGGATTTCTAATTGACTAATTATCTATTGGTAATTTTTGTAGGTTTATTCCTCCTGATGATTTTAACCTCGCATTGCTGACACTGGAGTTGGAATTTGTGAAGAAGGGCACAAAGAGCGAACAGGTCTGCAGACTATCATTAACTTTTGCATTGCTTCCTGTTATGAGAAGAAGCAGGATTGAAAAGATTTTGTTTATGTTTGTAGGTTGATGCTGTTTTACTGGCTACCCAACTCAGGAAGAGATTTATTAACCAGGTAGAGTTAGTAGTACATGTTTACTATGTTGTATATTGCTTTCCCTGATTTTGACTGAGTTAATAATGTTACAATTCGTCCTAAACCGTTTGGATTGCTGAAGTTTGTAACTATTTTATGTTGACAAATGAAAGGAACTTTTTAAAGATCCTTGATAGGCATATTAGAAGATTCATACTATCATGCTCGTGAGTTGGATTCCAACTGAATTTGAAGCTAATCATTGGTGGTTAGAGCTTGACCTTATTGTGAATTAGATCGTAGTGCATGTAGAACGGAAATGGAAATGTGGAAACAGTGAAACATAAATGGACATGTTGAAGCTACATTTTCTAAAATTTATAAAAGAAAAATTGAGAGAAATAAGAAAATAAGGAAACATGAAAAATGTTTCCGTAACAAGGAAATGTGACTCGATAAAAGTTTTTGTACTTCATAGATTGTAGCTCTAGGCTTGGTGATGTGCAATGAGGAAATTGATGATTGCATTAACAGCACTTGGCTCTTGATATTTGTATGAGATGATATGCAGATGAGGGGGAAAACATGTGATTCTGGTTGACGATTGATAAAAGATATAATGGCTTATAATGGCCTTTGAATATCAGAGTTGTTTCATATGGCTGCTGCCAAGTACAGCTAAAGAACTGTTACATCTATAATGTTAGTTCGGGTCCTTGTGTATCCAGATTGCTTAGTGTTTTTTGCATCACAACATTTACAGACTATGTTGAATAATGAAAGAACTATTGAACAAGTCAATAACTGTTTTGAGTGATTGCGTTTTTCATTATGAATAGATATATCAGAGTCATGCTTTACGAGTTTTTTTTTTTGCTTCTGCACAGACTCTAGGGGGTTTTGATTACAGCCAGCAAAGTACTTAAAAATTGAAGGATTGGACATGAGGATATTATTGTACATTGAAAATGATCTCTTAATAAACTGGGAATATTATTCATGTGCTGTTATCATTGCCCTTCTCTCTGTCTTTCTCAAGTTAGATTCAACTTTTTCAGATTTCACTTTTCAATTTTGACATGTTATTGACCTTGTTTTTGTTCCTTAATAATCTTTGGGGGCATATCTTGTTTTACTTATTGAATTTGATCTTGTGTCATGCAGGTTATGACAACTGGGCAAAGAGCATCATTTGAGTATCATGGAAATAATTATATTTTTACAGTCAATCAAGCTGTGGTAGAGGGCCGAGATAGATCTAATGATCTTGAAAGAGGGATGATTTCAAGTGACACATACTTCATCTTTGAAGCATCAAATTCAAGTGGCATAAAGGTCAATATCTTTGTATTTCTATTGTCACCTTATCATCTGTTCTTTGTCCTCAACTTTTGTTACTTAATATTTTTTTCGTGGCCATTGACTTATTGTTTTTACAATTTTGAGATAAGGAAAGTAACTATAGTAGATGCATATGGCATGACCTGGACATACATGTCATGCTCATTCCCACTTTCCCCACTACATTGTTTGGATTTCTCATGCTTTTTTCTAATGCACAAGGCATTCGATTATTTTCCCATATTTGTTGATATGGCTTATTTTCGATATGTCTGTAATGATTTTTCAGCTCTGGTGCTTTCTTGATAGCTTTTATATAAAGTATGAAACAGTACTAACCTATATTGTACAGGATTTGCACCTGACAAATGTCATGATTACCTATTGTGGTGGTAGAGTTGTTGGAGATTACTTACGACAATAGACATTTGTATAAATCAAATTTGTCTTCCTAACTTTTTCAGACTGCTTTGTTGTTTTTTTTTTTAATGTTGGTCTTGTCAGTTTGATATGATTGCCCAGTTTGGACAATAAATTTTCCTTACTCTTTGCTGATTCTAGTTGCAAACTTTTGATCCCTCAATATGTGTTGCTGTACAGATTGTTAATCAACGCGAAGCTGCCAGTAGTAACATCTTTAGGCAGAAGGAGTTTAATCTTCAGTCACTGGGAATAGGTGGCTTAAGTGCAGAGTTTGCAGATATATTTCGAAGAGCTTTTGCCTCTCGAGTTTTTCCACCCCATGTGACAAGCAAGTAATATAAAACAATTCTCAAGTTGTACGCATCTATGTCCTGAAACATGTACATTTATGTTCTTAATAATTAATTTCAAAGCACATGATGACCTAGATTGGGGATTAAACACGTAAAGGGCATGCTGCTTTATGGGCCTCCTGGTACGGGAAAGACTCTCATGGCTCGTCAAATTGGGAAAATGTTGAATGGGAGGGAGCCAAAGGTTTGGACATGACTTTCCATTCTTTTAT
>CATIWR010012547.1:0-21304 GCA_949677035.1 Omphalea diandra
ATTATATATTTAAACTATTAGTTTGGTTGGTCTATTCAGATTTTGGAGGATCTCAAATTTATTATTATTATTTTTTCACGAATATGGTAGAAGTTTCACCTTGTTAATGACAATAAACTGATAGGGCAACCTCTCAGTTGATTAAATCTCCAATAGACTAATATATATATATATATATTTGAACTTGAACAAAGAATTTTTGCAGCCTGAAATAATTTATTATGCACTTTAATTAAATTTGAAAATTTGAATTTTAATAAAGTGTCACTCTTTTGCTATAAAATGATTATTTTTTTGTGTAAATAAAACATTTAACAGAATAAAATATGAACTAATTTATTCATAATAAAATGGAGAGATCAACTATTATGTTGTGTTTGAATATTATGCAGATGAAAAATAAAAATGTCAAAATAATTAAAAGGTAAAAGAAATTTAAGTGAAAATATAACTATAATAGAATGGTGAATTGATAAGCATCTGTAAAATTGGTTGAACTAATAACAATAAATTTTATTTGTATCTCATTATTTAACTTTGAATAATAAAAGGCATATAAATTAAGAAAATAATTAGTTGTAACTTGAAATAAAGTTTTTAGAATATAAAATCAAGAATATTTATATGAACTAAAGAGGTATTTTTAATGTATTTTA
Source organism: Omphalea diandra (assembly GCA_949677035.1). NCBI lineage: Eukaryota > Viridiplantae > Streptophyta > Magnoliopsida > Malpighiales > Euphorbiaceae > Omphalea > Omphalea diandra. Next base: position 657 of record CATIWR010012547.1, read on the forward strand.
TTACTTTATAAATTTATTTAATTAACTTATTAAATTTGACTTTATGTTTTTTTTTATAATTTTGAAATGTAATGATGAATCGCTTTATAAGAAATTTTTTAAAAAATATTTGAGATTATACACTTAATGATGAGCGGCTTTCTTTAAGTTTTGGCATGATTATATAGTAAATATATATAGATTAAAGTTGAAGATAAAAATATTGTAAGTTTAATAAAAAAAATATAACAAATCAATCTTTTTTTTTTTTTTGGGCGGTTCAACTTAAAATGCTAGGTTAATCATATATGGTTTTTTTTTTTTTAGCAAGCATAATAAGGATGTCAACCAATCAAGACAGTTCATGAACTACTCGAAATCAACTCAAGAAATACTCAAAATCAATTTGAGATTAGTCGATTTAGGCTCGATCTTGAGTTGCTCGAGTAATTATGTGAGCCAAATTTGAGTATCAAAATATTTAACTCAAGAGACTCGCGAGTATAATTGAACTTAAATAATATTAAGTAATTTTATTAATTTATTTTTTTGAATATGTCGTGTTTACAATATTATCCAATAGTATTCGAGCATATTCAAGTTTAATTAAGTTTACATGAACTAAAATTTCAATTTATAAAATTCACAAAAAATAAATAAATGAGTGTAATCTGAAACAACGATATAAGTGTATTACATAATTTGTTTTAGGTCAGTGGTTTATATATATTTTTGGTAGTGTTTTTAAAATCGGATTGAACTAATTAATAGAATTGATAAATTTAAAAATTAGTTAGCAGTTTGATGTAATTAGGAATAAAAAATTAGTCAATTAAGAAAACCAATTCAAACCCAAAAAAATTATCAAAATCAAGAAAACTAATTAAAAATAAAATCAAATCAAATTGATTCAAACTTAAAATACATCATTTTATGACAAACTTTAAAAATTTTAAAATTCTACTAATGAATGGAATCAATTAAACTGGCTGAACTGAAAATCAAATGGCCAACTAATTCAGTCCCATTGCTCTTTAAGATTTAAGTGACTCATCCCATTATAACTTTAATAATAACAATAATTAAAAGAAAAAGCAAAGAGTGTTGGACCATCAAGTTTTTCACTGAAATGATATTCTATTACTTGATGGAAAACAAGTAAGCTTGGCATGCTCACACTTGAAGAAGATGTACTCTATATTTCAGTTTCCACATTGCACAAATCATAAATGGGATTATCTAACATTCTCTTTTCATAAAGCTTCAGCATAATCGAAACCATTCTCCACATACAAAATTTGACTTGAAGATGCCAAACGGATTTCCATAAAACATAAACTATTATGAGTTAAAGAAGGTACAAGCCAAATTTGATTCTGCCAAGATGATGAGCATGTCGTTTACAGTGCCTTGGAGGCACCGTAATTTTAGTAACTCTAGTTGCATATTATAATGAATTTTATGTAATATTGTCAAATTTTATACATAAATTATATTTTTTATGTAATATAAAAAAATTATATATTTTAATAATTTTTATATATTATATTGATAAAGTTACATACTAATATAAAAACAACTTAAAATTATATATTAAAATTAACTTTTTACATGTTTGAAATAATCATTTATTTTTTAAAATAATAAAATTAAATTATTTTAAATATATATTGTTCAAATAAGAGATTTATTAATTTTGTATCAGAACCATAAAAGAGTGATTCAATTAGTGAGTCCCACTATAAAATGTGAAACTCTTTTCAAAAAAAAAGTAATATTAACAGTAGTTTGTCAAGCAGCCATAATTGACTAGAAACAGCTGAAGTGCTCAATCTTTCTGAAGTTCATTTAACAGGGCAGCAACAACCAATGGCGTCCCAAATCACATCTCTGTTTCAGCATGAGGATTTGCCACTAAATTAATAGACCATATGGGAGCACCATGACTGTTCAATGTACGTTAGCTCAAATCTCTCAAACACATGCATAATTAGTTGTCAACTCGTATATACTGTAATTTTATATTTTTATTATAATTTTAATATAAAATTTATATTGTACTAAAAGTTTAGATCTCAATTGACAGTAAAATATTATATTATATTTTTGTTTAAAAAATAATCTTTTTAATATACAATTCATATCTTTTTTAAACTTATAATCTATCATATTACCATATTGATCATAGAGCAATCACTCCCCTTTAACACTCACTTCCTCATTGGTCCACTACATCTACTCTTTTTAACAAAAACCTGTACAACTTATTCTTTAGGTAAAACTAAATATAGTGATATTTTATTATCTTTCCTTATATTGACTAAAATATTAAAAATCTACACTTTCTTTTTTCATCATTCTCGTTCCTCTTTTGTCCACTTACACAACTCTTTCTCTATTGCACTTTTTTTTATTAGAGAAGAAGTTAAGAGAAATAAGAAAGCAAAACAAAATTCACTGAAACAACAATTGCTTGTAAGCATCCCAATTTTTTAATGAATATGTGGGTTTCTAATTGTTATTGGCAATCAATGAATTTTGTCTCTTTTATCTCTTATTCCAATAAAAACTTGCACATTCTTCTTTGGTGAAATTATTTTATTGATAAAAGACAAAAGATCAATTAATCATCGACCATGTTCTGTGGAGACATTTTTTTCATGAAATATTCACAAGTTATGGTGCTTGTTATATTTACTGATTATTCTTTGTTTTATTTTCATTTTAATTGTAGTTTGCATAGTTAGTAATTAGGTAGTTAACATATGGTTGGTTGTTTTAACTGACATATGTTTTTTTTAAAAAAAAAAAAAAGGTACCATCGAATTTGATTTAAATGAAAGTCCATATTTCAATTTTTGTGATGAGATGACTAATAAAGTAAATAGTACTGAAGATGTGCAATTTGATAATGAAAATGACAGAACTGATCAAACTGAACACTGCAGTATGGTAGTCCCACATGTTGGTATGGAATTCAATTCACATCTTGAGGCATATTCATATTAGAAAAATTATGCTAAGTTTGCAGGTTTTGGGGTATCAACTAAGAGTTCTCGTCAGTCAAAAGTTTCAAGAAAATTCATTGAGTTTAAATATGCTTGCACAAGGTATGGAAAGAAGCGGGAATCAAATGCCAATAATCCTCGACCTTGCTTAAAAATAGGTTGTGAAGATGAGACAAGATGAAAAATAGATTATTTATGACTTTGTCAAAGATCATAATCATGATCTCTTTCCAAACCATTCTCATTATTTTCCCAAATTACATTATCACAACAGAATGATATTAACACTTTGAACTCTGTAGGGGTAAGAACAACTTAAATATTTGCTGCTATGGCTAAACAACATGGAGGATATCAAAGTATTGGTTGCTTGGAGAAAGACGTCAGAAATCTTCTTGGAAAGAAGAAGCGTTTGAAACTAGAATCAGGTGATGCTAATGCTATGATTAAGTATTTGATGACTATGAAAGAAAAGGATCCTAATTGCTTCTATAAAATGGATTTTGATGAGGAACATCGTTTGAAAAATATTTTTTTGGGTGCATGGAAAAGCAAGAAGCGACTATAAAATTTTTGGAGATGTTGTTTCTTTTGACACTACATATATCACCAATAAATATAAAATGCCCTTTGCTCCTTTATTGGTGTGAATAATCATTTCCAATCAATGATTTTTGGTTGCGCTTTGCTTGCTGATGAAACTTCATTAACTTTTATATGGTTAATGCAAACATGGCTTCTAGCCATGGGCGGAAAACCTCCAAATGCTATTATTACATATTAAGATAAAGCAATGAAAGTAGCGATTGAACAGGTATTCCCTAATGCTCCACATCGCTATTGTTTATGGCATATATTAAGAAAGGTGCCTGAAAAGCCTGGTTATGTGACTAGAGAATACCCAAACTTTATGAAAATATTTAATAGATGCATTTATAAATCTTGGGCTATAGAAAAATTTGAAGTAAGATGGTTGAAAATGGTAAAAGAATTCAGTTAGTTGAAGATGGATGGATCCAATCATTGTATATAGATCACAAGCACTAGGTGCTGACATATATGACAATACTTTTTTTGTAGGTATGTAATGAAAAATACAAAATTTCTTTTTTTCGAAATATTTATCTGGAATCATTTAATATATTTAGTTATGGCAAAAGAGTTTTAAAAATTTATTTATTTATTTTTGTAGGCATGTCAACCACATTGAGATCAGAAAGTATCAATTCATTTTTTGACAAGCATGTAAATAAGAAGATTACACTGAAGGAGTTTATTCAAAAATATATGGTGGCCTTACAAGATAGAAATGAAGCAGAATCCCTTGCTGATTTTTGTACTTGCAAAAAGAACTAGTTTTAAAGTCACCACCTTTGTTTGAGAAACAAATGTGTGTAATTTATACACATGAGATCAATAAGAAATTTCAAGTGGAAGTTTTGGGAATATTTGGGTGTCATCCTATAAAAGAATAACATGGACTGGTGACAATTTCCAAAGTTCAGGACTTTGAAAAACAAGAAGATTTTATAGTGGGATGGAATGCTAGAGTAGCAAAAATTAGTTGTTTGTGTCGTTCATTTGAGTATAATGGGTTCCTTTGTCAGATTCTGTATGCGTCCTTCATCATTCAAGTGTGTTTAGCATTCCTTCTCATTATAGCTTGGAAAGATGGACTAGAAATGCAAGAAGTAACTCCAAGATAGAGCATGTGCCAAATCAATATGAGACCACACAATATCATTATAATAACTTGCTTCAGTTAGCCACTTTATTAAGTAAAGAGGGGTCAACTTGTCAAAAGAGTTACAAATTCATGTCTAAAGCTATGAAAGATGCTTTCAAGCAATGTAGGGCTATTAATGGTTCTAAAGTAAATATTGATCATAATGTTATGGGAGATCATATTTTAGAACTTGATCCAGAAGTAACAAAGAAAAAAGGAGCTCCAAAAAGAATCAAATCAGGAATAGAAAAAGGATGCGAAGGAAGAAAAGACAAGCAAAACAGGTAAGTAATTCGTTCTTCAGTTTACAAAATTTACCAACTAGTAAAAAAAATTAATATTTCTTTTTCATCAACCATATCAATTATAACTTGTTTAGGTACAATCACATGTTGATGGAGCTACCATTGGAGAAAGAAAACCTCTAGGAGGATTGGTACTTAATTAATTTTAGTCTAATTTCATATTATTTTACTTATAAACTTATGATGTTATTTTTTCTTAAATAATATATTATCCAGGATGAGAATAACACAAATCAGATACTTTCAGTAGAAAATATGTTAGATACAAGAACTTGGGACTATTTTCTAAGTCAAGAAACAATTAATGGCATTGTCATTTTTTATTTTTTATTTCATTGTTATATTCAATTATCTTTTTTATTAGAAAATGTAGTAATTGATTTTTTTATTTAATTTTATTTGTGTAAGTTGGTTTAATATTCTAACAACACATATACATTTGATTCATTTTGATATTGCAAGTAAGTTACATAGAATTTTAAAGTTTTTTATATTACTTAAAATTTTTATTTTTTTTTGTATCTTTAGTTGTACCATTTGATGTTCTAATATTTTTTTTATTGGCGATTTTGTTGATGCAGATGCTAAAAATGAATGGAAGCCTTCAAATATTTATATTCATATTTGTTACATAACTTTCAAAGATCTATAGATATTTGCTACAAATTATTGTTTTTTCTTAACAATCTTATTCTTTGATATTTACGTTGATTAATTTGTATGAATGATTTAATGTCAGTCTTGGCATTTACATTAAAAAATTATTTTAATTTAATTTTAAGGTTTTTATTAGTAAATTGAGATGAAACAAGTCATAAATTGGGTTGTCTCTTTTATGCAACCAATATAAAATCAGCACTTAGCCGTATGAAACTATTCTCAATAGATTTTCTTTTTTTTTTTTTCTTTTTAAACTATTATGAGGATTCGATTGGGAGGGAGTTTTTTTTTTTTTTTTAACAAATTTTAGCAATAAAAAATGCAGCAAAGAAAGAGTGGTGTGAGTTGTGGCATGAAAGAGGAAGAAGAAAGAAAATGATAAAAAAAAAAAAATTGTAAAAAAATACCAATAGCTATCATAAATTATACTAGTAATCAATGGATAGTGTTGTTTATGCCAGTAGCATTTTCCATACGACATTGACAGTTCCAACAGCCAATGCATAGGTTAAAGAAGTCTGCAAATTACTTCATCAGCAGCATCTACAAGTCCTTTTCTGTTCATATGTATGGATTTCTTTGCCCATCTCATTGATTTTATCGTTGTGGACAAATGGAAGTCAATTCATACGATATTTACAGTTCCAACTGTCAATGCACAGGTTAAAGAAGTCTACAAATTACTTCATATGCAGCATCGACAAGTCCTTTTCTGTTCACATGTATGGATTTCTTTGCTCATCTCATGGATTTTATCGTTGAAAATGTGCCCACAGTTAGAGCTGCATACGGATTCCAATGGTGGTTTTGAGCTGAGATTATTTTAGGTCTTTTTGTATTTTTAATGGATTTAAATTTGATCATTTTAAATTGTAGTATAAATTTGTGTTATTTGTTGTATTAATATCATAATATGTAACAAAGAATTTCAGACAATATTAGATATTTTTTTATTTTAAATCAAGCCATAATTTTAATTTAAAATAAAAATAATATTTAAAAATATTTTCTTCATTTAAGTATAATTAAATTTGACTAATTTCAAGATAAATCCTAATAAATCATTATTCAGGCAATTCAGTGCGTCAGATTAAATTTTTACCATTGTTTGTATCATATTTTAATTTTTGAACTAGCAAATTAAAATAATTAGATTAATTATTTGTAGCCCATTAATTATTAATTCTCTAAGGAAGAGTTAGAGTCCTCCCCATAAATATTAAATCTACAGATGAGAAGACAAGTCCTTTTCTTAGGGATGGAAATGGAAATCTAAGGGTCTATTTGTTTTACAAAAAATAATTTATTTGAGAAAAATATTTTTTAGTAATTTATTTTCTGATATTTAGAATATACTATAAAAATATTAATTATTTTAATTTATAAGATTATAATAAAATTTAGATCATAAATATTGTATATTTATAATATTTATTATTTATATAAAAATATATCTAAATAAAAAATTTAGATTGCTGGAAAAAAGTGAGATTAATAAAAAATTTGCATTTTTAATGTATTGTTTTATATTAAGCAATAAAAAACATAAATATACAATATTTATGGTGTAGATTTTATTATAATCTTTTAAATCAAAGGAAAATTAATATTTTTATAGTACATTCAAATACCATAAAATATATTGCTTGAAAAATATATTCTTAAAAAATAATTTTCTTAAATAAATGTTTTTTGTAAAACAAATGAAAATCTTACTATTATCATCATCATCGACATCTTTTCCCTTAATTCCTCTATGAACTAGTTGACAACTGAGAATTCAAAACCTTCTGATTTATAGGCAGTAAAGACGTCAATCTGTCTAAAATAACAAGCCCAAATAGATTTGATATATAGATTAAAAAACCATCAATCAAGGGTAGAAGATAGATATATAAAAATAAAACCGTCAACTAAAAAAAGAAATGGAGTAGAAAATTTAAAAAAAAAAAAAGTTAAATAAACTGATTTTTATTTGACTTTGTGCATCAAAAGAAAATACAACAACGGAATCTGCTAATTACAAATAAATGCAAAGATTAGTCACTAATTAATCTTATTAAAAACGTACAAGATACGTAAATGATAATCTTACCCTTATTAACTCTCGTGTTATGCTTTATTAAAGAGACTTGATATAACTAAATAGTGACAAAAAATATTTAATAGCAAAAATAAAATATTTTTATTTATTTAATTTTACAGTTCTTTTTACTTTTATTATATTCAATATTAATATTTTCATTTTTATTAGATTACAAATTTATGGAAAACATAATTTCATGATAATATTACCTAATAATAAATATCCAACTTATAAATCCATCAAGTCGTGATGATATGTTGAATTTGATGAAGATCTATTTTTTTTCAATTTAAATATGGTTCTCATTCATGTTTTACCGATATATATATATAGTTTGGAAAATATAAGATTAATGGTCTAATTTATTAAAATAACACCTGGATATATAATATATAAAAATATCGAATTCATGTTTTAATCTAATAAAATAACACTTGCACTCCTAATTTATTAAAATGCATATTATCATTGAAAATTATAAAATTCGGGAACAGGTTATTGTTCCTAATAAAACTCAATATATTCTAATAATTAAATTATCTAGCCTTTTATAAACTTTAAAAAAAAAAACAAAAACAACAAACATCACTAATTGAATAGAAAAAAGAAACAATAATAATAATAACAACAACAATGTTTTCTCTTATAAGGTTATATTTTAATTGAGGATATTTTTGAAATATTAATTGTATTAGGTTTGTCCAATTGGGTTAGACCATATAGTTGTGTACTTATTCCATGAGAATCTCAGGTAAATCTCTCCACCCTTATAATTATAATTTAAAATTTTAAGCCAAAGTTCTAAATGAATATATATATTACCTATTGGATGATGATTCAGCTACCTTCCAAAATTGTGATTTTGTGCTATTTTCGCCCTAAAATATGGGGAAGCCAACGACACTAAAATTTAGGCCACAATAAAACAACGTGCAACTTGACATTCTGTTTCAATATTTTTGGAGACAAAGTCGTGGTCGGCAGCAGCAGGGTAGGCAAATTATGACCAACAAATGAGAAGACTATTCACATATATAATAGTAATAAAAGCATTAATCCCAATCAACAAGCTAAGGTTCTAAATCAAAGTCAATGATTATGGGAAACCCCCAAAAATAAAATAAATAAATAAATAAAGGGTTGCAAATAGGCCATTGCCCAGCAGAAATAAAAATGATATTTAGTTAATTACTCGAAAATGAATATTGACTGAAGCTCTTGAACTTTATTTATATTGGAATTTAAGTCCCTCAATTTTACAATCAAATAATTAAATCCCTCAACTTCACAATTTGATGCAGTGGAGTACCTCCCTTTTTGACAGAACCATTATGGATAAATTGCACATGCTTCTTACTGCGAATTAGCTGATTTTTTTTGGAGCAATTGCATCTGATGTAGAGGTTGACTTATCATAAGCTGTAAAACAAAAATCCTCAAATGCCTAAAGCATAACTCGCCACTGAGAGGTGGATATGACTTCACCATAGTTTTTTATATGTAGTGGAGTGGTGGTAATAATATCTGATATCAATTCAGATTTCAGTTATTTTATAAGCTTATAAAATAAGGAGTTTTTTCAACTTAAATAATCTCAATCGAACCCAAATAATGGAAATAATATTTAGAAGAGCAGTTTTTCCAAAATTTAATAAACTAATATTTGAATAGACCGCTCAATATGAATAATATGTATAAACTTTTTCACACTGATGTTTCTTTTCTAGGGCCCATCAATGTGGGATGTGACAATTTTTCTTTAGAATTAAGGTGGTTGTGATACTAATTATAATAATTTAGACTTAACTGACGTAACTTATGAATAATAATCAAATCGAACAGTTTAAAAATAATTTATCTACGTAACCATATAATTATAATAGTTGAACTCAAACTTGTATGGGTTTCTTTTCTTTTCTTTTTCGTGTGATGTGGGATGTTACAAATATGCTTGGTGTTTATAAGTTCTTCCTTACAAGAAAAATAGCTCCTAGCACATGTATAAAATTAGGGTGAAATGACTTCTATTAGTCATCAGTGGAGTGACCACTTCTTATGAATAGAAGTCCAATATAGTGAATCTACCTCTTAGATGGTGTTTAGTTCGATTATAATTTAAATTTTATTTCATTTGTAAATGAATTTTTTATAGAATTTTATTAATGAATTTTATGTTTAATATACTATAAGATAAAATTAGAATCTATTTCAAATGAAATGAATTTTATATTTCATTTCGGTATAGAATTCAATAAAATATTTTATTTTTTAAAAATATCCTTATGTTATTTTTTAAAATTTTTTACAAAAGTAAAAAAAGATACAAAGATAGAGACAGTATAGAGGGGGAAAAAAGGGAAGAAGAGAGAGAATGAGAGAAAAAAAATGATAACAGAGAAAAAATTAAAAAAATATTTTAACTAAGTGTATTTTTATCATAATGAAAAAAAGTTTTATAGTTTTGGAATTCATTTGTAATTTCTATCAAATTTGATAAAATTTTATTTAATTATAATTAATTTCAAGGATTTAATGAAATAGAATTTCAAATAAATTTTTGTTTATACCAAAGACATAAACTATGAATTTATAAAAAATTTCATACAAATTATAGATGTCATTTATATCAAACATAGTATTAATGACATTGTATATATTTGAAGGAGAATATATCAAAGTCTAAGAAAAAAATTCTTGAATTAGAGGAAGTGAGTTTGGATTTGAACATTTTGAATTATAAATGAACCATATTGAATTATAGAGTCAAAATATTTTTAAAAAATTTAAGTTATTTTTTAATTTTTAAATGGGTATAAATCATTTATAATTGTGATTTTTTCTAATTAAAGTAATATTATTTTAGTTTTTATAAATTTTTATAATTTAAATTAAATAAATTTCTATTAAATTGAGGTTGAATCAATTTGAAATGATCAGTGGATCAGTAAAAATTGAATAAATTTGACCCAAAAACTTTTAAATTCAAATTGTTTTAGGTTTCTTCTAAATGGATCAAATTTAATTCATTTTTTTCCATATAGTTAATATCAAATTTCAAGTCTATATTTACGAGTTTTTTATTACATGTGCATTGCACATTATTAAAATAATTATTAGACATATAAATTAATTAATTTTTAAAATTTTATATTCATATAAATAAAATAATAAATTATGTGAAGTTATAAACAATTAAAAATTTTATAGAAAATATATAAAATAAATTTTTAATAAATATAATTTTTATTAATAAGTGAATAAAAAAATAAAAATAAGACAAAATGATGAAAAAGTAAATTTAAAAACTAAATAAGAGTTATATTAAAATAATAGAAAAGGTAAATAAAATAACATCAAAAAATAAAGAAAACATTTTCTTATATTTTTATCATTCATCTTCAATATACATATTCATTGTAATAGTTAAACTTTTAAAATAATATTATGATAATATTTCTATTTATAAATATATTTAAAATAATCGTATAATAAAATTTTACTTCTATAAGAGAAGAACTTCTTTGTAGACTTATTTTAATATAAATTTTTTATACTTTCATTATTTTATAAGTTGTACAAAAATTCTTGTAATAGATATTCAAAACTCTTTAAATAATACTACATATAACTGTTTATATGAAAAAATATTTTATAATACATAAACTTTAATATTTAATATTATTTAACTTTGAGTTTTACTTATGGTCATGACAAAACAAATACTTACTATAAATTATTTTCTTTTAAATTAAAAAATATTTTCATTTTTAGTTATAGAGAGCTGAATTTTCTATAAGAATACTTGTTGTCCAACATGTTGTCTCATGGTTATTTAGCATTTATGACATTTCTACATAAATTATTATAAACCACCATACAATTATACAAGTCATTTGATAGACCTAAATTTAAATGATATATTTTAAAATTTTATGCATTTAAAAGAATAAAGTAACACTAACTTGATGGTATAAAAATCTTTATCCATAATTCTAATTATTTTAAATAATCAGAAATTTCAAAGATTGAAATAATAATTAATTCTATAAAAAATTATTATTCATCCAATTAAAATTTATAATATAAGATTATATTGTAAATTTAAGAAAGTTCTATATCCTTTTATATCCAAAAATTTTTTTCCTAATTAACCGCTTTTATAAATAGTATAGTATATATTTTAAACATCACAAATTTTAAAAATTAAAATAATAATTAGTTCTATACAAAATATATTATTCATCCATTTAAGATTTATAACTTAAGGTTACTATTGTCAATTTAAAAAAGTTCTAACACTTTTATGTCAAAAAAAAAAACTCTTCCTAGTTAATCACTTTTATATATAGTATAGATAAATATATTATATTTTTATCTTAATTTTTAAATATTTAAAAAATAAAATAACACTAACTTAAAGTTTAAACATTTTTATCCATTATTTTAGTTATTTTAAATAATAAAAAATTTCAAAATTGAACTAATAATTAGTTTTATATAAAAATATTATTCATCTAATTAAAATTCATAATTTAAAATTATTATTATTATCAATTTTAAAAAATTTATATCCTTTTATGTTGAAAAAATTTTCATAATTAACCACTTTTATATATAGTATGGTATAGATAAACATCTTTATATATTATTTCAATTATTTTAAACAATTACAAATTAGATAGAAAAAGAAAGAAAACATATTTATGAATATACATAATTAAATTTTAAATTAAACGATAAAAGGTTGTAGTAATCATTTAAATTAATTATTTGCTATAAATAAAGACCTTGATTTTCGTTGTACTTGATGTTTTTAACATTGGACATTTAGTAAACCGATCAACTAATTGGTTTTGCGGATTGACTGGTTCAATTCAATTAGTTTAATAATAAATAAAATTTTAAAAATATTATTAAAAATAATTTAAAATTTTAAAATATATTAAAAATATATAAAATATATTTATAATACTTAAAAATATGAAAATTACCATGGAAATCAAATTGGATCTAATCGAGTCAGTTACCAATTTGATTCTCAAGTTTAACGGGTCAAACAATCGATCTGGTCTTGTTTTCAAAACACTGCTTTTACTAGCTCTCTTCTCCCACATGATGGTTCTGTTCGATGATTCAATTTCATTATACTTTTTGTAGTTGATAGAGTCGTTGATGATTCTATCACCACTTGACCAATCAAAATTAGAGACTATTCTAATTAACATTAGGTTCTGATATAAATAATATAAATTTTTTTTTGTAGATGTATGTAAATTAGTAGTTGTATTGCCTTTTTACTCAAACTATAAAATAATATATGTGTTTTATAAATTAATAATATAATAATAAATTTTAAATAATTTAATATTTATTTTAAGTAAAGTAATTAATCAAAGTTAATATATAAATAATAATTAAAATTATTATTTTTATAATATATTATTATTTTATAAAATTATTATTAAGTAAATAAAATAATAAAAATTATAATTATAATTATAATTAAGTTAGTATAGTAAAGGATTGTAGTGATCAATTAACTAATTTAATTTTTATTTTATTTAAAAAATTTTTGAACTTACATTATATTTATCTTAATATTTTAAATATTTAAAAAATAAATTAGCATTAACTTAAAAATATAAAGGTAATTGAAGTCACTTTCAAAAAAATTAAAAACATTATCTATTCAATTAAAATTTATATATAATTTAAGGTCATTATTGTCAATTTAAAAAGTTATATGCACTTTAAGTTAAAAAAAGTTTTCCTTAATTAGTTACTTTTATATATTTTTAGATAGTATAGATATAGATAGATTTCAAATATTATAAATTTCAAATTTTGAAATAATAATTAGTTATATAAAAAAATATTTTCTATTCAATTAAAATTGATAACTTAAGATTATTATTATCAATTTTAAAATATTCTATATACTAATGTCAAAAAAAAAAAATTCTAGTTAGCCACTTTTATGTATAATATAGATAAAAAGAGATACTATTTACGTTAAATAAAAAATAACTTAGAGGAGCTTATATAACTGAAAAGGACTGAGAGATAATTTTTTTTTACTCAATTTAAATTTATTTAAAAATAATTTGAACTCAATTGGAATTTAAAGATAACTAATTGATCCATCCTAAAAAGATTTGAAAACTTTTAGGAGCAAAATCAACCCATTGATTCTCTTAAATATAACTTGTAATGATTTCATCCAATCTGAATTTGCTATATGATTTAAATTATATTGTTGATATTTTAATTTTTTAAAAATATCAAATTAACATTTAAAATATAAACGTTACAAATAACCTATTTTAAATTCAAAAAATCACTCATTTTATATGATTAACCTGCTAGATAATCTAAACCCACTTAAAACAAGATGCAACACAAACATGAATTCGACTGAAAAAAACCACTCTAAGAATGGCCTAATTCAATCCTTTAAAGGTTTGAATCAAAATATAATGCAAATTCGTAAGTTCATTTTCTCATAAATCCCACAAATTCTGTTTGCGGTGTTCGTCTCCTCGACGCTGGCTCTTTCAGCCTTTGTTTGGAAAGGAGATAAAAAGGTTAAGAAAAGGAAATGAGAGCAAGAAAAAAAGGCAAGGAATAAGTTATTCCATTGTTTGGGAGAGTGAAGGAAAAGATTGTGAATAGTAAAATTTAGAGGGAAAAGTTACAAAAATTGTATTTTTATTATATAATTACTAATTTACCCATCAAATATTTTTTATTCATTTTTTTAACTTTTTTAATTCATTTTAATTAGAAGCATAACATTATGTTCTTTATTTATTGTTATATGTACAAAATTTCTTCCACATTTTATTATTTTTTATTAGTCAGTTAAAATTTCATAATTGTTCTTGCTAACCCAAATAAATTTCTATATATGAATTTAGAGATTAGAGACTATAATGCATGAGTGTAAATTTTAATATATTTTAAATTCATATTAAACTTGTATTTTTTTTAAGTTAATATGAAGGGTAAAATAGTAATTTTATTTAAAAACTTCCCTTCCGCACCTTTTTTTTAACTCATTTCCATATTTTTCTTTCCCTACTCTTTTTTTTTCCATCCAAATTTTTTTTCAAACATAGTGTTAGATTTTTTTTATAAAAAGCTTAATATTTTATTAATAATATAGAAAAAACATAACTTAAGGGCGTCAAACTACCCAAATCAATGGGGCTTTCCGGGTATAGCCAAGACCTAAGCACCCAAAGTTATGTGAAAAAATCCCAAAACCTCTAGCACAGAATACTACAAAAAGGATTCGGGCAAAAATTATCCTAAGGAAGACCAGCCCAAACCATGATACCAATCGATCAATGGATTATCCCAAATAAGTACAGATATTTGTAAAATTAGGATAACTTGGGTCCAATTTCTTCAACAAAGCATTTGTTTCATCTTTATGGGCTTCCATTGTTTTTGATTATACTCCTTCTTTCACAACAAGTTGGGCCCAATTTAAATATTTTTCATATTTCACTTTCAATTACTGAAATTTAAACTTCACTGGTGTTTAATATACTAAAAGATTACAATACATACATATAAAATTTGTATGTAAACACCATGTGATAATATCAAATTTTAATTATATGCAATACAAATTTTTAGGGTAGATTTAGTATTTGGCATGAGAAATAAAGTTGGATTTTCTAATGTGATGAGAAAAGAAAGAAAAAATAAAAACAAGGAAAAAAAGTAAGAAAAAAGAAAAAAAAAAAATTTTTTAGCACTGGGTTAACTCAAAAAGTAAATTTTTTTAATGATGTGGTATTTACTTCAATATTCGAATAAAAATTCCATCAAATTCTGAATACATATAATATCTGATGGAATTTAATGACTGTTTCAATATAAATTAACATTAAAAGAACATAGCATTACTATGAGTAAAATTAGCCCCTTTAGTAATGAAACTAATTTAATAAATTAGAGAACTTGGCTAATCTAATTAAAATTAAACAGCCAATTTAACCTTTAAGATAAAGTTTAGAGATATATCCATATTATAAGCCCTAAATCTCAATAATTTGCAAGTAAGATACACCTATATAGTATGACAATAGAAATGTGAAAATGAAACATATAAAAATGGATATATAAAAATAATATTTTTAAAAATTTATAAAATAATGTGAGAGAAATATAAAAATAAAAAAACGTAAAAATATTTTTGAAATGGAAAAATATGAAAGTTTTCCTGTTTTATAGAGGCATACTATTAGAAGAGCTAGAAATTGAAGCAGTTTTATAGGCTTTCTACATTGGGCTTGAGCTTTAATATAGAGTCCACATATTATATATCAATTTTTAAAAAATATATATAATTCCAAAAACCCCAATTTGAAATTTGAATAAAATCATGGTACTAGAATGCAATTTCGCCTCTACCATATAAATCAACTCTCTGTCTACCTGCCATTCACTTTCCCAATCTATTTCCAATCCACGTCCACGCCAATTTCTATCAAAAAATCCCTAAACGCGCACAATGGCCGCCGCATCTGCACGAGAAGACAATGTCTATATGGCGAAACTCGCCGAGCAAGCCGAGCGGTACGAGGAGATGGTGCAATTCATGGAAAAAGTAGTGTTTTCAACGCCGGAGTCTGAGGAGCTGACCGTGGAGGAGCGGAACCTGCTTTCCGTTGCCTACAAGAACGTGATCGGGGCGCGCCGCGCCTCATGGCGGATCATATCGTCGATCGAGCAAAAGGAGGAGAGCCGCGGGAATGCCCACCATGTGGCGGCGATCAAGGAGTACAGAGCGAAGATCGAGGGCGAACTGTCCGAGATCTGCGGTGGGATCTTGAAGCTCTTGGAGGAGAAGCTTGTGCAGGCTGCCGCCAGCGGTGATTCCAAGGTGTTTTATTTGAAGATGAATGGAGATTATCATCGCTATCGTGCGGAGTTTAAGACTGGTAATGAGAGAAAAGAGGCTGCTGAGAATACGCTCAATGCGTATAAATCTGCTCAGGTTTGTTGTCGGTTTTCTTTTCATGTATACATTTTTATTATTTTTTATAGATTTAATGTAAAATTATAGTGTTTGAATTTGATTATTGGACTGTATTCATTAGATTTGATAATTTGTGGGTTCGGATCTGTGGATATTTCTGACGTTTCGTTGGGAACAATTTTTCTAATGTGAGGATTGGATCGTATTTGACATGCCTGAGTCTGTATGTTGTTGTTTATTATTATGATTGAACTGATTATTATTTTTGTTATTTTTTTTAATGGATTTTAGCTGTTTCATAGGCGTGATGTGTTATTGAAAGCGTGTGTATTGGGCTAATAGTCTGCTCATCGAGTGCCCCAAGAATTCAAACCCTACCAGGCGACATCCCCTTTAAATATTTCCAATGCACTGAACAAAATTTTGGTGTCAAAACATTAGAGGATTGAGGTTGCACGCATGAATTACGAAGAATGCCAGATTTGCTATTTTAGATCATGGAATTTTTTATACTTGTTATTAACTGTTTGAGTTGGTCTGTTTGTGTGATTTGTTGTTATTAACTGTTTGAGTTGGTCTGTTTGTGTGATTTGACTTTGGGCATGGATTATTATTTTCATTGTTTAATAATAAATGTGGATATGTTAAAGAGTTTGTGTGAATTTTGGGATGGTGTTACAGCTGATAAATGTTGATTTTATGCTTCATCGCCATGTTTGGCAAAGTGTTTTTTTCTTTCAAGTGATGCATACATCTGATCCATACTTGTTATTGGGTTTTGCTATTCTAATGTTTTATCGCTGGTAGTTTATTTGTAGTGGACTTGAAGATAATTTTTTTGAATCTCAACTGAAATGTTTACTCACTGTATGTGTTTTATTTTTTTACTCTTTTCTTTTTATTGGTCCGTTCTAGTTGAAAAAATATTCCATGGAACAACTTACTTGTTTATTAAAGTTCGTGAATGAATGAGAATGATATGAGATTGCTTTATTAGAGATGATTCTTGCATTGGTACCTTATTTGATGTATGCATGAACATGCAGATTTTTTTGCTAATAAGATATCATGATCCTTAAGCACAGGGTATTTGGAACTGGGATATTTGAGTTAGATTTAAATATGATTATATGTTCTTCTGGGTCTATTAAGTTATATCGACTTTTGATTGATAACGACTTTTGTCTTTGCTGTAATATCTATTTGCAGGATATTGCCACTGCTGAACTTGCCCCAACTCACCCCATCCGGCTGGGACTGGCGCTGAACTTCTCTGTATTTTACTATGAGATCTTGAATTCTCCTGATCGTGCTTGCAATCTTGCTAAACAGGTGAGGGAATCAGAGAAATTTGAAAACTAAATTGGTCCCACCTGATACATTATTGGTTTAGTTCTTCTCTCTTAAAAAGTTGCTTTGGAAGCTTAAACTAAAAGTTTATTTTTTATGCTTTCTAATTTTGTTCCTGAACATAAGCTAGATCTTACTATTAATTAGTATTATTTTAGATTCAATTTTACAGTTTGCTACACCTGTTTATGTTGTCTTTGTTAGGCTTTTGATGAAGCCATCTCAGAGCTTGATACACTGGGAGAGGATTCATACAAGGATAGCACTCTGATAATGCAACTTCTTCGTGATAACCTCACTTTGTGGACCTCAGATATGCAGGTCTCGATCTTGCTTTCTAATGTGTTGCACTTTGTCCTGTTATATTAGTGAATTTTTGTCAGTTAGCTGTGTATTGATAATTGGTATCATGTGTGTAGGATGATGGAACAGATGAGATCAAAGACACATCCAAGAAGGAGGAAGAGCAAAAGCAATGAAGTTACTAACTTCATGATATGCTGTACTTCTCTCTATTATTTGTTTTTTGTTTGGAGAAGTAGCTTTGTCCCACTACTGCTATTATGACCTGTGTTACTTGGTACCTGTTCTATTATTAAAGTTGGAAATATTTTTACCATGTAGTTTTTTTTAGTATAATATAATCCCCAATTATGTCGCAAATGCATTGTTTTCAATTGTTTTTGTGACAATGAATGAACTAATGTCCAAGTATTCTTTCCTTTTTTTTATTATAAGTTCAAGCTTCTTGACTCGTGGAAGATGATTTCCACGAAAATTTTTACATCTCTTAAATTCTGAGTTTGTTGATGTTGCGGGCAGCTATTTGACAACAATTGTTTTTTTACCGTTTCTGCCTTGTGAATGCCCCATCAATCATGTATTCTTTTTAATCAATAAAAGTATTTTGCATGTCCATACAGTATTCCTAAGGTGTTTTTGTAAGTAATACAACTGAAACTGGGTTTGAAGTAGCACTACTTTTGGCTTTGAACGTGATTTGGTGGAATGCATTTCGAGCTACTTTCACATTTTTCTGGAGCAGAGCGATGTTAATGTGAGCAAGATTTTAAGTGGCAGGATGCTGGATAACTTTGTCTTTCTGTGTTAATCTTTTAGACGATTGAGAGTTTAAGAGAATGAGATATTTGGTAGTGAATTATTGGTTCAATTATCCATTTTGGAGAGGCGGATAATAAAGTCATTTTGCAAATGATGGGATGCTCAGAGCCCAGTTATGGCTGGTGGAAGCTACAGTGGCTAAAACAATCGGGACAAGGGGGATATGAGCTGCTGCATTACAGCACTCGGATCACTGAAGAGGACCGACCATAAACAGTTGATCTGAACCCACCAACAGGAATGGCGGCACTGAGCTCAGAGTGCACAAGAAACCCATAATTTGTTATTGCAAACAAACAATACTATCTCAGATATTCATATTAATAGATTTTCTACTGTAGATCTTCCTCTCAATATCCTTTCTTTTGCCTTGCTTACCTGCAAAAGAGGAAAGAAAAACACAAGAAATCCATAATTAATTATCTTCTTTTCTTCTATCCCATTTTATGTCTACATTCAAACAAACCATAAACGAAAACTACGATTTGAGGAGTAATAAGTTACTAATATCAGACCTGTTTCTCCCAATTTGTGTAACGTGTGACTACAGCAAGCAATACTGTTTGTAAAATGAAACCAATACTTATGCCAAGCCAAAGGCCTCTTCCTTTAGGCTGTAACCAAAATCCTAATATGGCAGCAGCCGGAACTCCACAAAGATATGATGATGCCAGATTCACATAAGCTCCTATATGCTGCCACCCACACCACCTTCCAACACCTGATGTGTGATTAACAAAGAGAAAAACTGAGTTCCACCGATTGTTTGCAAGTACTTATTTTACTAGCACATCAAAAATTTATTATAACGTCTCACACTATCAGACATATTCTTTAACTCGTATTTACTTATAATTGATAAGGTAGAGGTAGTTGATTTTAACTAACCTGAAAGGACAGTTTGTAAGCCGTCTATTATAACAGATAAACAGATCAAGGGAGCTATGCTGGATACAGATTCTACCACTTCTTTATCGCTGCTGAAACAGTAACCAAATATATATCGGCTGGCGAAAAGGGTTCCGCTTGCCATAATCAAGCCTGTAACTATAATAAACATGACCGAATGAACAGCCGCTCGTGCTGCTTCAGGCTTCCTGGCTCCTAATTCATTTGAAACTCTAGTGCTATATAGATGAGTATATGTGGAGTCATGAGTTCAATGCTATGCATTTCTTTTTAAAAAGAACAAAAAATAAAAGATGTAAGCATAGTGGAGCAAACCTCACTGCAGCACTTTAGGCCATATGGGATTGGATAGAGTGTGGTTATAATTGTCAGACTGTTTTACAAGATTGAAAAATATTATATTAGTTAGATCAAACATATTTGTAACTTGTGATTTATATTTCATGTAGCCAAATGTCATAGACGGTAGTTTACCATATAAATAGAACTGACTTCTCAAGCTGAGGATTTG
>CATIWR010012552.1:0-47949 GCA_949677035.1 Omphalea diandra
TAATAGGACAAAAGATTGGTGGCTTGTTCCTATTGGTTGAAAGTTAAACAGTTTTGCTTTTAGTCCCTTTTCTTCATTCCTTCATCACCTTCGTCCATTCTCTAATTTCTAGATGCTCTTTATACTTTTAGATGAGCTCTCTTTATACTTTTAGATGAGCTCTCAAACACCATTATTTATGATGCTATAATAAGCACACAACATGAAATAATTTGTCATATAACTATGCAAACATTGCATATATGTTCAAGCATCTCAAATGCAACGGTGCAATTGTCATTGTCGTGTTTTTACAATTCACATGTCTAAATGATTATTTATCCTGTGCATATATTCATGTGAGATTTCATATCATTTGATACAGTGCATATGTTCATATATGATTTCATATCATTTGTGCAATGAATATATTCATGTGATAATGTCAATGAATAGGGATATGGATGTTACAGCTAATCCGATTGAGAAATTAGTTGTTGAGTTCTAAGATTTAAGGTCTACTAAGCTCAATATGATTTTTAAGCTAATGTTAAAATTTTAAAATAACTCTTTTTGATTTATTTATGTAAGGGTCAAAAAGTTTGAGTTATCATTTGAAAAGATTTAATTAAAGAATAACATGAATAGAAAATTTTGTGCAACAAATGATAAAAATTGTTATCTTCACTTCAATCTTGGTCAAATAATTCAATAATATGTATTATGATAATATTTATAATTATATAAATTATTAATTATTCCTACACAATATATATATATCTTACCTAATTTTTTATTCTAAATTTAGATGATATTTTCTTATTTTTTACAAGGTGATCTTACATAATCATTGCATTAATATTTTGGCTAAATTTATATAAAAGTTTTGTTCTAGGTGACTATATTGAGGTAACACCATCAATATATCATAAAGCTATTTTAAGTTAATATGAAAAATTAGATATAATCAATTTATTGTAATTATTTAAAACCACCATAAATATATCATAATTAATTTATTTTAATTTTGAAGAATACAATAAATGAAACATAAAATTAATATAAAAAAACTATTGTATAATTAATTAATTGTAATTTTAAAATCACCATAAATATGTCATAAATTCACTTGAATGTATTACTAAGTATTTGTATAGTGATAATTGGGTAAATAAATATAGATAATAAATGAAAAAAAAAAAAAAAAAAAAACCAACAACAACATTAATAATAAATTGCTACAATATTAATATAACCTTCGAACTACTAAGATATAAGTCTAACCACTCAAAATATAAAAACTTTTAATGCAAAAAAAATATAAATCAAAATCCATTTGATTAAAAAAGATATATTGTAAAAATATTAATCAAATCAAATAAAAAAAATGTATGCCTTAAAAAAAAATCGTTGAATTAAAGCCCATAAATGACATACACAAAAGATCAAATAATATGTCTACAAAAGAAAGATATACAAAAAAAAAATAAATAAAAGTACCATTAGACTATCTAATTAATCAAAAAAAGTCCTGCATATTATTCCAACACAACAATTGCACAATATATATAACAGAAATTTATGAAAAAAGTAAAAAATAAATATTATATACCATAATATATTATTTAATTAATAACCAAAAATCAATTATAACTATTTATTTCATCCAATTTGTATATTGCACGAGCATAAAACTAGTTTAAAATATAACTTACTTATTTACCACTCATATCCAATTTTAAATGGTAGTTATGAATTAACAAATGGGCATGGATTAACTTTGTCACCTCTATTTTATATCTTTATATTTGTTTCCTTCCCCTGTGTATATTTGCTTTAGGTATACCAGAAGTTGTATTTCATATTTTAAAACTAAGGTAAATTCATATTTATAACTATACATATATTTTATTTATGATTTTTAAAAACATATAACTCGTAGTCAATCAATTATATTGAATTAAATAAAAAATTTTAATTAATTTTAATATATGTTTACTCAAATAATAAAATTAATACTTTAAATAAGAAACAAATACAAACAACCAACAATTAGATTTTAAGGATATTATTCTACACAACATAAAATAAAAAAAAAATAGTTTTAGTGCTTGACACTAATGCTTACAGTTGTAAATATGTAATTTGTAACACTATTAAACTCTTATATTGATATTATTTTATATTTATGATTTTATTAACATATATGATATCTTAATTCTATGTACACATTTTATTTTACTATATTTATTCAATTATTATCTTCTAATAAATCATTATTGCATGATACAAATAGATTATTTTGTGAGAGTCCATTACATTTTAATTGTTACTCAATTATTTATATTATTTTTATAATATTTCTATTTATAAATTTTTCAGAAAAAAATTTGTTCAGGGGTTATTTAAAATATTACATCTAGACAATATTGAAATCTCTATTTAAAACTTATTTGTCAATAAAATTTTATTCAAAGGTCAATACAAATATTTTACCCTTTACCACCTTAACCAGTTAACTTTTTGTTTTGTTTTCTGTTGTCTCATTTTTTTATTCTCCTTACTTTTTGCCACCATAATATGTGGCTATTATTGCTTGGTGCACTAGTGCGCCAAATACACCCTAATGTTTCCCTCTATAGAGAATTTTAATGACAATGCTTGTATTAATAATGAAGTGGTTGGTGAGGGACTTAGTGAGATACATGCAAATATAGATCAAGAAATGGCAGGTGATGAAGTAAATGAGGTAGATGAAGAAATAGGTGATAAGAACAATAATAAGGAGGCAATGACTATTGAAGACAACAATGACAATAATTAAAGTAATGTAAATAATGAAGACAATACTGAATTTAAAGACCTCCATTAATTCTGATGGTGCCCTAATGACTATGATTAATGAGGTTGAGAAGCTAAAGCAAATAGGTAGGCTTAAAGAAACTACAAAGAAGTTGACTACTGGTGGAATGGGTGCAAGTTTGATGGTAGTTACAAATGAACTAGATATTGACGAGTATTATCCATTAGATGAGTTATATAAAGCAACTAATGATGATGAGATAATTAAATTCCCTAAGTTCAATACTTATCATGATATGGATGATTTAACCATGGAAATTAACATGTTCAGTTCAAAGGAATAGTTAAAAGAATATTATAAGCAATCAATCAAAAAAATAGGTTTGATATTAAGCAATATGCTAAAATGGAAAACTAAGTAAAATTAATAGACAAAATGCTATCAACATAGAGAAAATTCGAATAATGCTCTTAATATAGTAGAATTTGTAAACTAACAATATGGCTTATCCAACCTTTTATAGAGTATTAATGTTACATTTGATAGAATGTAATCCATTGTAATAGAATATAATCAAATAAAAACTTATTGAACTATTAAACTAATAAAATTTCTTTTAATTATATTATATTACATTTGATTACATCACACAAACATATGGTAAATGTTATAGGGATAAAATGTTGTCACTAAAATCTACCAAAATCTCATAAATCTTACAACGATAGTATTCTCACAAATCTCAAATGTTTGGATTTCTCTAGATCTACTTCATCTTTTTTTTTTTTTTATCCTTTATTGATAATGGTTTATCACCCTTGAATATTTGGCTACTTTGTCATTCACCTTTGTCTAATCATATTATCACATGCCAGGGTTTTTTACATATTGACACAAAATTAGATTGCCTAGGGAGTATCTGTTGATTGGACATATTACTCGATTGATTATCGAGATGTCCCTTCAAAATATTTTTGAGTATTTATGCTCAATCTAATAGTTATTTTTCAAGAAGGGATTATGGCATGACTTTTAGTTGGCACAAAGATACATGGCCACCATTAAGGTCCGTTAGTGCTGGTATTTTCACTTTCCTCATTTTTCATTTTCTACATTTCTTTAGTGCTGGTATTTTCACTTTCCTCATTTTTCCATTTTCTACATTTCTAGAACTCTTCATCAGGCATATAAAATATCATACCAATAGACGTTTTTACCCTTATTACTTCCTTTTATTATTGGTACTCCTTCCTTTTTAAATAACTCCATTTTTGTTTTCCCCATTTTTGAGGTTAGCGCATGTAGAAGATACCTATAGATTGATATTGAATTTATGGGTATTAATAGTGGAATGAGTGATGATAGATGTTTCCTTGAGCGACAACTACATTATTGTCGCTCCTAAAGGTGTGTTTGACACTCTTTTTTTTCACCTGATACAGAATTTGTTTACTTTCATATTTTATTTCTATATCTTTTCAATTAGTATCTCTTTGTCTACTTTTTGTATCTTAAAAAAAAAAAAAAGCCACACACAGCCCTGATGGAATAGCAATCATATTAAATTGTGTTTGGTTGCATATTTTGGATACATAATTCACTTTATTTACAACATTTTTTAATATTTTCATTCACTTTCTACACATCGTTTGAACAAATTATGTATCTCAAATTCAAATAAAAAATTTATTTATTTTTATTCATTTTTGTATAGATTTGAATAATTTCTATATTTGAACTGTAACATCCAAAGCAGCTAAACACTGCCTTGAGAGCTACAAATGTCAAGTATAGCTCTGAGTTATACCTAACATTTTCCTTAATAGTATTGGTTCAAGTTTTTCCACTGAAAATACAAATAGGCTACACGAGGATTATACCATTCTTAAAGAAATCAAGTTACTAGCTTCTTATAAAGTTTTTAGAGTTTATAATAACCCAGGGCTCAACTCTATGGTATTGTAAAAGCATCATTTCGAGTTTTGCTTCTGCCCTTCTCTGAATTCATCATCTACTTCTTTTTACTACCATCAAATTCCCCATTATAGCTTCACTCAAACATAATGCTACTACTTTCCACATTTAAAATTGTTAGACAAGTAAAGAGAATGAATCCCACTAGTCCACTATTTAAGGACATTTTATAGCTTTAAGTAAATAAATAAAAAAGATCACTAGCATTATAGTGTTAATAGAGAAATGGCCTTTTCTTAAATCTCCTCTCTTTCTTAACATGATAGAGACCTAAATTTTTCATCACTAGGAAGGAGGCAACTGGGTTATTCTTATGCAATGAAATAGATAGCCAATCATATATAAGTCAAGTAAGTTAATCGCTATTGAGAATAAGGTTGAGGAGGTTTATTAGGTATTTGGACGAATGAATTTTATTGATGCAAAGAGGTTAACTAAGGGGAGTTATTCCTAGGTTGATACAAGTAAAGGTGAGCAACCTAATGAGGGAAAAATTTATTTCCTTTACCATCAATAAAGAATTAGTTCTTAGCATTTCCTTTGTTCCCTATGTTCTTATGTTAAAATTATTATAACCTATAGAAATTAATCTCTCTAAAGCCATAAAGGCTCACCAAAGTGGTAAGGATGAAGTAAAAAAAATGAAGAAAAAGCGCGATCATCCTTGAATTAAAGTAATTATTGGTACTTTCCCTTTTGACTCCATCTACCCATTTAGCTTTAAGATTCAATCACCATCCCATAGATGTCAAATAGATCATATCACCATGAAGGTCATCCCCACATCCTACATGGTTAAGGTTGCTCCAAATTTATGCAACATGGTGGTGAAAAAGTTTGGCACATATACTAGGGTCAATGCAGAGGCAATGCCTTAATACATAAACACGTAGGTCATTTTACTTGTACAGTAAAAATAATAGGACTTACATGATAACTATTCCTTTTTTAGCATTAAAGATCCATTCATTATTTAGGTTATGTTAGAATTATCCATAATTATGTCATTGTGGGAGCAATCATAATTCTTCTTATTATGTATGTTTGTAAAAAACAAGCTGGATGAAGGATGTTTCAGATTGAATCATTCAATATTAACGAATAATAGAAGCATAAGACATAAAAATTAAATTAAAGAAAATGAATGTTGAGTTATCAAAGTCAGTGACCAATGAAAGAAACTAAAAAAGAGAGTTGAAGAGAATATTTTTTCCCTTCAATAAAAGAATAAGGAATTTGAGGAATAACATAATGTTAATCTTCAATAACACTTTAATGTCACTGATCATATGCCTTGCTTTAAAAATGCTATTGGTAGGGTGTTGAGGTAGTCATTGAATACTTGGCTGTGATTTTTAGTATCCAAATGTCAAGCCTGATCTCTAACTAATAAATGGTAACTGCTTTGTTTCATGATTTGATCCACAGAAGTAGATGTATATATAGACGATATAGTAGTGAAGTCTGAAACACAAGGACACTTTATAGCCTTACAAAAATTCTTGTAAAGGGTTGACCAATACAACCTTAGACTTAACCCTAAGAAATGTGTGTTCAAGGTTATGTCAGGCAAACTATTGGGACATATGGTGAGTGAGAAGGGTATCCAAATAGATCTGTATAAGGTAAAGGCAATTCTAGATATGCATGCACCAAAGACAAAAAAAGAGGTTTGAGGATTTTTAGGTCATTTCTAATTCATTAGTTGCTTCATAGCCAGACTCACACTCATCTGTAAATCGATTTTCAAATTATTAAAAAAGGACTAACCAATGGTCTTGAATGAACAATGTCAAAAGGCCTTTAAGAAGATAAAGGAGTATCTGACTAATCCATTAGTGCTAAACCCCCAAAATCTAGAAAGCCATTAATTTGATACTTAACAATAAAGAAAAGCTATGTGAGGGCAATGTTGGCACAAGAAGATGAGGCAGGGAATGAGCACAATCTGTATTAACTCAATAAGAAATTGCTTCCTTATAAGGAGAAGTACAATCAAATAGAGAAAATATGTCTAGCATTAGTATGGACCATAAAGAAATTGAGGCACTATTTTTAATCATACTCAATTAAAGTGATTTCAAAGTTTGATCCAATTAAGTGTCTACATGAGGCTTCTTTCCTGATTGGAAAACTAGCAAAATGGTTGATACTCTTGACCGAATTTGACATTAAGTATGTAACTAAAAAGGTGATTAAAGGTAGGGCAGTTGTAGAATATTTAGCTTAACAATTGCTTACAGAAAAAAGATATGAACTTCCTCAGTTCTCAGATGAAGAGTTAGGAGCAATAAAGCTTTAGGGAAAGGGACAGTGTAAGGGTAATCTTAGTGTCACCAGAAGGAAAGTTGTTCCCTATGGCTAAAAAACTAAACTTTAAGGTAAGAAATAACATGGCTAAGTATGAGACTTGTGCGCTAGATTGAAATTGTTAATACATATGAAGGAAAGGACAAATAAAGTATTTAGGGACTTATTGCTAGTTATTTCTCAAATAATTGATAAGTGAAAATTAAAGGAATAATGTCTGAGCCCATATTTAGAACATCTGAGGACATTAACCCAAAATTTTCAAAAGGTCATATTTCTCCATCTTCCGCAAAAAAGAGAATACAATGGTTAATGCCCTAGACACTTTGGATTTTGTTTAGGATGGGCAAAAAAAAGAAGCCAATGAAGCTTTTGATTACACTTAGGTCCATAACATTGTGTTATGTTGATGAAAAGATGATGCAAGTGTTTGTGAAAAATCGTCCATGGTACTATAATGTGAAAAGATATTTAGAAAGTGGTGAATTCCCCAAGGGGGCTCAGAATAAGGATAGCACATCATTCAAAAGCTAGCCTCACAATTTATGGTTTATGATGACATGGTATACAAATGCATGCTAGATGGAATTTATCTAAGGTGTTCGATAAAAAAATGACTAAGATTATAGAAGAAGTATAAGTAGGGGTTTGTGCCCACACATGATGGAAAATTCTTGGCTAGGAAAATCTTAAGGATAGGATGGGGTATTACTATATGACCATGAAACAAGACTGTATCAAAATTGCTATAAGTTGCCACAAATGCCAGGTTTATGGGAGGCCAAACCATTTACCTCCGATGGAGTTGTATAATTTGATTTCGCCTTGGTTATTCACAGCATAGGGCATTGACATGATTGGAGAAATCAAACCAACCTCTACAAGAGGATAAGTATATTGTGGTTGTAGTTGACTATTTCTCTAAATAGTAGAAGTTGAATCCTTCAGCAAGCTGGGGGCAAAGCAAATGGCCCAATTCATAGAAAAGAACTTGATTTGTCATTACAAGATATCGCATCATATTGTCATAGATAATAGAGTTCACTTTCAAATTAAGGTCAAATGATATTAGGAAAGTATGTGGTGAGCCATCATAAATCATCGGCTTACAAACCACAGGCCAACAAAGCAGTTGAAGTAGCTAACAAGAATGTTAAATGCATCCTTGCCAAGATGGTGGAAACTTATAAGGACTGGTTAGAGAAATTACACTTCGCATTGTGCAGATATCAAACCATAACTAGAACATCAATGGGAATGATAACGTACTCTTCAGTATATGGGATGGAAGCTATGCTGCCAATATAGATGAAGATGAAATCTCTACAAGTGTTAGTTGTGACAAAAATTCTTGAACACAAATGTATAAGGTGTCGATTTGAATAGCTAGCTCTATTGGATGAGAAAAGGTTAAAAGCTCTCTATTATATCCAGTTATACCAAGCTAAGATGGTGCACACATTTAATAAAAAGATCAAGGTGATCACAATTAAGGTTGGTGATTTAGTGCAGAAGGCAATATGACCATAAGTTCATGATCCTTGAGGAAAGTTTAAGCTGAATTGAAAAGGTCCTTATGTGATCAAACAAGTTATTAGACGTGGATGAAAATGAATTCACTGAGTCAATAAATTTAGATAGGCTTAAGAGATATTTCGTATGAGAAAGTGAGAAAATTGAAATAAGCTTGCTAAGTTAAAAGCCCGAAAGGGTGGCTTAGGTAAAAGTTAGTGATAAAAAAAGAGAAAAAAAAAAAAGAAAAAAGAAGAAAAAAAGCATGCTAAGTAAAAAAATTTGAAAGGGTAGCTTAAGCAAAAATTAGAACATAAAAAATATATGATAGTAAATAAAGCAAAAGTCAACTGAGTGCGAATGACTACTAAAGAAGGCAACAACATCATGACAAGAATGAAAGGCTAGCAGTAAGAGGGCAAAGAGGAAGAACAGGAAGCCAATAAGTCAAAGGCATGGGATAAGGCGATTGGATGGTCTAATATGCCACTATTAAAAGTAGTGATCATACATTAAATTAATATCTAACATGCAACTTGTAATGATTTATGACAAGCATAGCCTTAAAAGGAAATGCATTTGCATAGTGGGAATAATCTTTGTCAAACATTTCTTTAGACTAAAT
Source organism: Omphalea diandra (assembly GCA_949677035.1). NCBI lineage: Eukaryota > Viridiplantae > Streptophyta > Magnoliopsida > Malpighiales > Euphorbiaceae > Omphalea > Omphalea diandra. The sequence goes on from CATIWR010012552.1 coordinate 9,204, forward strand.
GAAATACAAGAAATTTTTTCCCTGTGCTTATTATTGTTATGGATGTTCGATGAAATTAGAAACTACTATGTTTTTGGTTGTCATGTAACCAAGCCTTAAAATAAACATCATCAGAGGTAGAGGCCTTAGCAGGGAATATGTGATAGATACAGTGATCAGCAGAGTGGCTTCCATCTTATCCATAAAGTGTTGAGTTAAGGGTCACTCAGTGAAAGTAGGAAGGAATTCCACAGCATATTGCATGGCCTCAAATTGACATAGACTCTAGCTAGATCATAAAAGGTAGTAGAGGATAGAGCATAAATGATCATGCATCCTATATAGATTTTGAAAATAACTCTAGTTAGCCTCCTTCGGAGATAGGTCTAGCGAAATATCAGAATCAATGATTTGAGAAATCATTCAACCCATTCAGCTATGTTAAAAGTAGGTCATAATAGATGATGGTTCAAGTGATGTTGCGAGAAGTAGCTATTGGTACCCACAATAGGATCCTTTGACAAACCTAATTTCTCTTATAGCTATTTTTTTTTTTTTTAAAAAAAAAAAGAAAAGCTCATTAAGTTAAAAATCTAAAAGGGTAGCCTAAGCAAAAATGATTTACCACTAGATCGAAAATCCAAAAGGGTGATCTATTCAAAAGTTAGGGTAATAAAAACTAAAGGCAAGGAGGTTGTAAGAGAATCTATACCTAAAGCAGTAATGGGCTCCTAATAAAAGATTCACTAATACCAAGAGATAACCTATCTAAAGCCACAATAGTTTCACTAAGGATTATTAGGACCAGTGTCTTTCTAAGCCCAATATCCTCTATAAGAGGTAAAACTTACAAGTTTATCTCTCTATCACCCGTTCGTGGTAGAAATTCTCCCATTAAGATAACCATTAGAATAAAGGTTTGTATTGCTCGAACATGACCTCTAAAAGGATGAAGAGTGAGAAGTAGGGATGTGAGGATCTTCTCTTCTCTTAAAGTGCATTTGCGTACCTCATAATGGCATAAGTCAAAAAATCCCATCATTTTTTAGATATGTGGGTTAGCCAAGCATGGTAGCGAGATCTAATCAACACTTGTGTTCTAACAGTTGAGAATGGTGCCAAGTTAATCAAGTATTGGGCAAATCTTAATAATTCCAAAGTGGAAAAGAGTAGGTAATAAGATCGAAAAAGTCGTAGGCAGCCCGAAGGAAATCCATATTGATTCTAATAGACGAAAGGTAACAAAGGGCTTTGAAACCTACTCAAGGTAGGTTAGACCAATTTTAGAGAGAGAGATTTCACAAATGCTTTGGCCATGTTAAAAAATGCAAAAATGATATATCAAAATATGCAAATAAAGGATGGAAACTTTATAGAGAGAAGGGAGGTGAATAGTATTTGACGATTGTAAATAGTATAAGTTGGCTATACAACCCTTCCAAGTCATTTGTATAGATAAAAATTGATCTATATAGACAACTTAATCATTTGTATAGACCACTTTTTTTTAGAGTTTTTAGCAAAATTTATCTTGTATTTTGGCATTTGGTTCGCTTTATACATGTTCAAAAAGACATATACATGCAAATAAGCAAAAATGGTATTATCATCTGTTTAGATCACAGGCAAAACATTAAAGCCAAGAAAATAAGCATCTATTTCCAATAACAGGTATAAGATTTCAGCTAGAATTAAGGCAAAATCACCTCAAAATGTTCCTTAAGGGTCGAACTATCCAAGCAACATCCAAATAGGGCCTCAAATTTTACCTAAATGACCATCCAATAATTCCAATGTAATAAACAGTATAAACGTGTAAAAAGAGAAATCTTAAAATCTATAAGATAGTAATGCCTAGCTCAGTCCTCATCCTCGTCTTTTTTTGTGATGCCTATATAGTCCTCTATCTTTGTACATGTCTACTCTTCCATCTGCTCCATCCAGGCCTAGAGCCCTAACTAATCGGTCTTGTGTCTCCCACAACTCTCAAGCTTGGTAATGAACCACTTCTTGTAATATGTGCCAAGGTTAGAATGTCTTAGATATGAGTACACATATAAACACATACATAATTATCCATACATGGTTTTCATTTTTTTACTGACCTAAACGCTATGGTCCACTGTGTGACTGCTGTTTTAAGTGCAATGATGAGATCAAACTTGACCTCAACTTGTACATGAGAAATCTACACATAAAATAATGACAACAATAGAATCAATGTTCACAATCAGGAATAAGTAATAAGTGTAAAGAATACAAATAGGAGCGACTTAGATGCGTAGTATCGAGTGGCTCAAAGGTATAACCTATTTGAGTTATCTCTAAAGACATTATTGAACTTGTCAAAGAGGTTATGCATGACTCCATCGAACTATTAGGAAGGGGATTCAACTCACTAATAATGATTGGATCTAGACTACATATCTTAGTAACTCAAACTCACTCACAACCTATAACTAGAGGAGTAGGCTTTATGGGCCTCTTCTACGCGTCAGTTGTAGTACCTCATGCTTCGCAACACAACATTATCCCAACATACATCTTATTATATGAAAACGCACGAATGGCTGCCTCACTCACTGGGAACATCCCCATCAAGGCCTTCATTATGCATGCCCGTTGTGAATGTCTAAAATCATAGATTAGGGTTGCACTTGAATAAGTGAAATCTTGCTTATGACTCCATCCTTTTATCGACCAATGGAGGATCAAAAAGGCAGGCGTTATACATTAATACAACCTCAAAGAAATGACACACATTTGAATCAACGGGGAATCTACTCGGCCTCACCTAAGATTAAAGCCCTTCTCAATTTTAATGATCAACGAGGGACCAAGGCGAGACAACACATTTGTATTAGTCCTAATGGAATGTGGAGTCGCCACCCGACTTTGGTCGAGATAAAAATTCAAAAAAGAATGAATCTGAACTCATCTAAGTCATTTAAAAGGCCCATCACCCCATTAAAGATTGAGTTCAAAATTTTGAAAAGGCTTAAAGAAGTGGTTAGGCACCTCCATACCACCCAGATTTAGGGATCCGACCTTTAAGCATCTTTAATTCATTGTTTACCATTTTATCCATGTTATTAATTAATCTGATATCACTCCTAAACATGTTCTGAGGGCGTCCAATTAAACACATCATCATTAAGGCATCATAATCACATTAATAGGGATGAGGGCATGCAATATAAAATGGGGGGAATCATGTATATCAATCAAACACAATCATGCATAATGGGACTTATCATACCCCTTCCATCACATACACAAAGAAAACACATGCTAGTTACCACCAAAGAAATGAGACAATAAAACTAATAAAGTATAATAGAGTTCAAGAAAAACATCTCATTTAATCTCTAAGTCAAGGGAACCTTACCAAAGTTTAAGTCTAAAGTCAATAACCTCCCAACATCACATGAAATACACATTGGCACTAATAATATCAAATAAAATACAAAACATGTGAATCATGAGATGTGGAGTATTATAAACATGAAGCAAATGCACTTTGGAGGATATTAATGGACTAGGCGAAATCTCAATAAGTGGGATCCTAAAGTCATTGAACCCTCCTTCACATTGCTCCTAAAGAGTCAAGCATCCATAAGCACCACTAACCAATATGAAAGTTAGGATGTTTGTCTAAAAGAAACTATTTTAAGGCCATGTAAAAATAATCAAACATGAAACATAACACGATGAGGGGATCACTAAGTGTTTATCTTTCTCTCTAACTCTAACCATATGGTTGCCCAAAATAAGAAAAAAGGAGTATACAAGCTAGAAAGCTTGTGACCCCTTTCTTTTAGTGAGAACAAGTGAAACAAATTTCTAAACTTTGAAGCATAAAAGGATAACAAGCTCATAAGGTCATGGCAAGTTGAAATCCTTTTCTCAATCATAGTCAAAGCTCATAAAATATAATACTAAAAGTGACCTAAAGGAGTAATGCATAAAAACACCAAGACTAAAAGCATTGAACTAGAAGAATAAGGTTAAAATCATGACCCTAGCTTAATATTTGAGGGAATATGGGTCATAGGCCATAAGGTCTACCCAATATTCAACCATTTATCTCCCAAGTTACCCTTAAGAAATCATAAAAAAGAAAAAATTTAGATGGAGATGAAGAAAGTTTTCACAAGCTATCATAGCCAAAAAAGGCTTTACAAACCAATAAATGGTTTGTACAACCTTCTAAGTGGTTTGTTCATACTATTAAAATTTTGTACAACCCACTAAAGCTAGGTTTTTCAAAAAAAGAAAGAAAACATAAAGGGAAAAAGAGACTATAAATGGAGGAGGGTAGTAGGATGCTTTTAAATGTTATTTTTAACCTTAGAGGAATTATAAAGTGATTAATCCTCTAAAATGTAATGGTTAGAATGCAAATAAATATCACCAGACTTAGAGAACCACCTTGGATCTTAGAATGGATGTGCTAGGGTTTTGATTTTGTGTTTGGGCTATTTGACTGCAAATTGACTTTAAGGTTTCCCAAGCCTTTCCCTCTCTTTCCAAGTTAGAGGTAATTATAAAGGGAGAGGGTGCATAGAGTTAGAATAGCTTTGGTTGCATTCCATTCATGACCCATAACAAATAAGGGCCATGAACTTCCAAAATTAGGGTTTCATAGTGGTTTATACAACCAGGAGGTTGTACATCCGATTATGTTGGTTATGTAGCTTAGGGGCTTATAAGGGATAAGATTTTAAAAGGTTTTGCTGGCTAATATTTGTCACTTAGTTGGTAATCAAATACATGGCTATACAACCATTTAAAAAAATAGTTGGCAAAATTAGGCTATTAGGCTTGGTGTTTTTGGGCTTAGTGTGGGTATTGATATAAGGCTTTTCAAGGCCTTTATTTTTCTTTCTTTATAATTCCCTTTGCATCTTGGGAAATAATTCTAATAGTTTTCATCATTGGGTTTACATCTTAAGGCCTAAAAATCTGATGCTCATAGTTTGCCTTTTGCTTTTTGGGGCTTAAAAAATGATGTTTGAGAAAGGGCCATTTGAACAAGGCTCAACAAAGCTTTGCAAAAATGTAAACATTAGAAAAAGGATACCTAAGGATACAATTCTTTAATAGCTCCTCGAGCAGGTACTAAAGTGTGTTTTGGTAACTCTCTAACAGGTACTAATATGTTTTGTACATTTTTAGTAGCTTTCTAGCAAGTACCAAACATCCTAATAATTTTGCAGTAAGTTCTAAAGGTCTTAACAGCTCTTTAGCAAGTATTAAATTTATTCAGGAAGCTTTCTAATAGGTACCATTGTATTCTTATTTGTCTCCAGTAGCTCTCAAGTAGGTACTAGGTGTCTTAGTGGCTTTTTAGCAAGTATTAGGGGTCTTAGTAGCTCTCTAGTAAGTACAAAGTTTACACTGATAGCTCTCTAGCAGGTGTTGGAGGAAAATTTTATGAATGCTTGGAGAACATGTCAACTAGCATTGGTCCTTCTTAATAGGCGTTGAAGGAGTTTCTAACAGGTATTAAGAATCCTCCAATAACCATTCGAGCATGTGTACAATTATTGAAAAATAGAGCACCAAGTTCAAGCTTTTTGGGATATCAATAACAGGCATTGATTATACTCTAATGAGCATTGAGATCAAAGCCAATGACCATGAAAGAATGAACAATAGACGTTGGAACTATATGATGTAACATAAATGGGTGTTGTCACTACTAATAGCTGGTTTTACAGAAAAATTGTCAGATTGAATAACAACCTTTCTAATGGCTTATTTTGGAGTTTGGCTATATAAGGAACATTTTTGAGGTTCAAAAAGATTGATGAAACTGTAGAGAACATTTCTAATCAGGTAAAGAGCATTTAAAAAGCTATTTGTGCAAACCTCTTAGGTGTTGCATTGTATTTGGGTAGAGTAAGGATTGTTTTTATTACTCTTTGATAGTATGTTTTCTTAAGCACTAAAAGTGAAATTATTGCCTAATTGAGAGGAATTGACATCGATTAGATTTATTCTTGCTAGTGGTTATAAAGGTTGGTATTGCAACTTAGAAAAACACTAAGGGTTCGATTGGCTTTCTTGTTCCCTATTAAAAGAGAGTGGTTGTAAAGGTTGTCCTTGAGCCTGAAAAGGGAAGGTTTTTCCTTAGCTTGGAAAAGGGAAAGTTTTGTTCATAAGCATGGCAAAAGAATAGAAAGGCCTAAGTGGAAGCTCGAAAAGTGGAGTAGCCACATTATTGAACCATTATAAATCTCTATGTTGATTGTGTGATTGCTTCCATCTTTTGTGTGTTTGTGTTTTTATTTACAAACTAGTTCCCCTCCCTTCTTAGGTTGCCTCATATCCATCCATTCCAACATCAGGTACCGGGGTATTCTTATGTGCCTCTAATAACTCTCAAGTAGGTATTGGGTGTTCAGTAACTTTCTAATACGTATTACGAGTCATAACAACTTCTAGCAGGTATTTAGGGTCTTAGATATTAAGTTTGTTATGATAGTTTCCTAGCAGGCACTAGGGTATTTTATTTACTTACAACAATTTTCTAATGGCTACAAATGTTCTTGAACCTATTGGAAGTGTCCCATCTCTTTGTGCAAGGGGATTTAGCTCAAGAGTCTTTTTAGGAATAATTTTGTATTACATTCACCCTTCTAGCATGTCAAAGGGGTATCTTGTAACAACCCTTTTGGTCTTTTTGGGAATGAATCCTTGTCATTACATCCTTTCCACTATCTTGAAAGTGCATTTATTCCTAGAAACCCTTTTAGCATCCTAAAGAGGGTTAATTTTGACATTTTAAGGATAAATAGGTAATTTGACAGTCAATCAGGAGGTCAAAGCTGCTTTTAGGAGCTTTAGAGGTGTTAAGGGGTAGTGTGGTAATTTTGCCTTAAACCTTCTTTTTCTTCCTCTACCAACTTTTAGTGGTTTGTATAGATATGTTCCTTGTCTATACAACCAACTTAAAGGAGTCAATATGTAGAAGCAAAATGGTAGCTATTTTGCCCCATGTAAAGAGGCATTAGATGCCTGTATCGATAGCCCTTCTTAAATAAAGGTTGTTCACAGCTTTGAGGCTCTTTTGTACTTCTCTTATGCTTCTCTCTGCTTTCTCCCACCAAAATTCTCTCTAGACTTAGATTCTCCCTAGGGTTTCCTTTGGTCTCAAATTTTTCATGATTGCTCACTTTAACACTTTCATGTTTGATGACATCGACAACTTTCCTGAGGGCGATGCGATGGTCTATGATGTGTTGAGACAGATAAAGGCTACCTAGAGCTTCCCCTAAGTTTTTCCCTTGGCACGCATGACATCAAAGATCATGTCAAAGGCTTTCAAGGTGTGTCATAAGGCTTTAATGGTGTATGAACTATACCACCACTTGGCGGGTGCAACCTCTGGTGTGGTAGGTTCCTCTTTCCTGTATTGATTTTATTTATTTTTCTCACGTTCAACATTGTAGATTTTAGGCATTGTCCCTGAATTACCATTTGCATGTGAAAACTAGATTAGCTTAAAAATATTAAGAACTAGATTTAAGACTCTTACCCTTTAAATTTTAGGATTTTTATTTTATTGCCTGCTAATTAATTAGCTATCTCAATTTGCATTCTTTTGTTAACCTTTAAAAATTTACTCAAAAATAATCAAAATTAATTTATAAGACAACTCATAAGGAATTGAAACACATACTTGTAAGCCAGAATAATTTATCTATTATTCCAATTTATTATTCTACAAATTTTCTACTTATTTGGAACTAGATTCTATTAGCCTTACGAATCCCGTATGCATAATTATTGAACTAAGTCTAAGATTCTTATGAAATTTTTTGGGAGAAATTAATTTTCATAATTTTTTTTACAAAATTTCATAAATTATTTTTCACCTTTTGAATTTATCAAATTTCATAAAATACTTGTACACAAGAAGAATATGAAATATTATTTTTTATTCATGAAATTGCATGTTTTTATGCTTGAAATTATTAATCAAATTTATGCTATTCCACACTAGTTTGCTTAAATAATCATCATCCCTCAATTTGTGTGTTTGTCTATGACTTCTCTTACTGCCTTGATCCTTATCTTCCTTATTGCGCATGTTTTACTTTTTTTTTATGTAAGAGTTTTGAGATTTTGTCATTTATTACTTATAGGGAAAAGTCTCCTTCAATAAAGGAGATGAAGTTGTTTCCATAGCTGGGGTTTAGTTTAGGGAGCTACATCTGGGCATCATCACTTATTTGAAAGAGCTTGATCTTTTGTCATTCCTCAAGACACTACCAGATAGTGCCTCGAGGTGACTCAACTATGATATAAATGTTGGCCAAGAGATGGATGGACACTACTCACACCTTCCACTTGCCATTGATCGGGGACATCTGCCTGGGGACTTCACATATCTTATCAGGATCCATTTCTTCGAGATCCCCCTCCTTACAAACTCTGGTGTGCACTATTTGGTGTTATAATGGGACTACGTTGGTCTTCTCCTTAGCTATGTTCCCTGGACTAAGGGAAGTCTCATTTTGGAGCGATCAAGCTTGAAGGTGATGACAGGTTAGTGTTATAAAAATAACCTCTTGAACTACAAGTGCACAGGTTGTCAAGTAATAAAATGCATAAGTGCGAATATTATTTCCATAAGGATTGCATAATAAGTTTTAAGCTTAATGTTCCTTGTGTTATCTAGAAAAGTTGTTTGAAAATGGTTTAAACTGAGATGTAAAACTAAATAAACTATAAACAAAGTATTTGAAAAAAAACAATCAATAAAAGAACTTAGCTAGGGGTTCAACTTCACTTATTAACAACTTACGGTTTCTAATCTTCGTTTCAATTGGTTCATTCATCTTGTGCTACTATTGGATCACTTAAGTGATTAATCAGTCACTCTCGAGTATCAATTAACATACAAGAATACGTTAGACTAAAGGTCTCTCAACACAATAGTTAAACATCATGTTATTGTCAAATAATGCAAGATCCTAGTGATAGCAATAAACTATTTAGGTCTCTCTACACATAATAGATGAAAGGAATCATTGAAGGTCCATTTCATGAAAAGCATCTCTTGACAGTCAATTCACAAAACTCTATATGATCAAGGGCCTTTCAATCAATAATAACAAGCACATAATGATTGTGAACATAATAATGAATAAAATCAAAAGAACCTAAATTAGATAATCATAAGAGATAAACAAGATCCATATACAACCATAGCATGAAGAAAATTAGCTCATAATGGAAGAAAGAGCAGAGGAAATAATCAAACTAATGATATTTGAAGTCATAGAGTTTAGTCCTTGAAGCTCTTAAATGATTGCCCTCTTGCTTATCTTTATTCTTTAGCCTTTGATTGATAGATTTCTTAGCTTTTTAGATAGTTATTTAATGCCTTAGATGATCTAAATTCATAGTATTTTTTCTTCTTAAATAGTGCTCTTGAGATGTTTACTAAGTAGGAAGCTTAGGGGATTGAAAAAGGAAGAGATTAGAAGGCATTAAAAATTACATTTTTGCCTTTCTAGGAGAGTACGATCGTGTTTCTTGGGGGCACACAATGCATTTTTATGATTCCATGTGTTTCACAGGGTGCTGGCTATGTGTTCTGGAAACATTTTGCCCGACTTTATTCTTAGGCACATGTCCATGCTCACTTACAACCCATTTTTGTTGGCCAATCAAAAAATATACATGTTGTAGCCCTATGTGTTAGCTTTCCAATGGCTTTTGAATCACCTCATTTGGAGTTTTTTAGAGAGAGTTATGCTTAAAATACCGAGTAGTACTTAAAATTGAAACTTAGGCTGCCTTTTCTTGCTCTTTGGCCACTTTTCTCCTTTTTAACCCTACAAAACACAAGTTTACTTCCTTTAATCCTTTCTGCATATAAAATTAACATAATAAAATCAATATTTGAAAGGGATTAGTTATGAAATATATGTAAATTATATAACAAAAAAATTCTCCCAAACTTAACCTCTTGTTTGTCCTCAAGCAAGAATTATTCCCAACTAAGATTGAATAATTCAAATGATCAAGAACTTGTTCCAAGGTCTTTAGGAGAGGTTTATCTCAGTATAACTAAAATTTTCATCAATTAAGCAAATAGACTTCTAACAATAAATTCCTAACTCACATGTTTTATTCATACTGAATTAACACAATAGAGTCTGAGTGTGTGTCTTGGCAATATATTTCATTCAAAATTTCAACTTCTAACCACACAACTGAAAAAAGATTCTACTTCAACTTCTTAGAAGTCACAAATGACCATAGGCATGACTAACCCACCTTTCTCCACTAATGTAGATCTTAGCAACATAAGGGTCATAAGGTCTTTTAAAGCCTATAATAAGAGGCTAGGGGCAAGACTAACAAAAAGTGGTCAAGTCCAAGGGTAAGAGAATATTTGCTATGATATTAGTTATACTAATAATATGAAGTATGATGAAATACTTTATGTGCATTGCCTATAATCATTCTTTACAAAGCATCCATGCTACCCTTTTTATTTCCCCTTAGTGGCTTGGTCTTTCTTTTCTTTCTTTTTCTTTTATTTTGCTCTTTCTTTTTCTTCTTTTCTCATTATCTTCCTTTTCATTCATCATATTTTTTTTCTTTTTCTCATCTCTTTTTTTTATTTTTGATCTTTTTATTTTCTTTTTTTAATGATAAGAATGAATGATATACATGCGAGCAAAATATTAAAATATCAATTTACCACCCCCAAACTTGAATTGATCCTTATGGTGTAAAATATAACAATAAATGGGCCCTTTTTGTAAATTCTTCAAATATGCACATAAATGACACAACACATCATTAGACAACAGTATCCTAACTCTATTCTCTCGATAAGGGAGGTAAACCATCATTTGGACTATATGGTTATAATGAAGGCTATGGGTTAAAGGGGAAAAAAAAGAGGGTAACTATAGTCACAAGTGAGTATATACATAAGGCTCAAAATGGGTGACAAGGGTCAATGTAAACTAAAGTTTGGATGGGGATTAATAGGGAAACCAAAGAAAGCCTAATCATTTCCTTAAAGTTGTTATAAGTCTAGCATTTTGCCTCAAAAGATGGTTTAGCAAGTTTTAACATGTGTAGAAGTGTCCATTTACTTAAGTTCATGCATAATTATCAATTTCAAATTTAAAATCTATCCAACTAAGTGTGCTCAAATTGTGATAATTAACTATAAATCAAACATACTAATCAAGACTAGGTTATTATCATAAGCAAATTTAACTCGATTGATTCAAAATAAGTGGTTATCAAATTCTTCATTGATTTTTCACCTTAGACCTTAAAACAATTCCTTAATCAACTAAACTATCAAATTTTAACATTTAAAGCATAAATTAAGCATATGAAATCCAATAATTCCCCCATGCTTAAATTAATCTTTGTCCTTAATGATGCAATGAAAGCAAAAGAGAAATAAAAAAGATTACCTTAATAGAGGCAAGAGAAATAAAATTTATCATCAGGACAAGCATCAAGGGAAAATTAAGAACACAAAACATAAAGCAAAATGACATAATAATAATAATAATAATAAAAGAAACATATCAATTTAAGGTCATTAGCTTGACCCTTAAGATTGTTCACTTAAGTTTTACCTTAGGTTTGAGATCATCCTTCATTAATATTGGATGCATACAATTTGTTGGACTTAAACCCCTTAAATCAAGCATGACCTATTCTAAATATGTCTTTTTTTTTTTTTTTTTTACCTCTTTTCTTACTCTCGGTTTATGTCATCAAAGATTAGAACATATAAGTTATCTTGTTCTCCAAAATATGCCTAATCATAAAGATAAGGCAATGGGTCTAGCTCAAAGTGATAAGAATGCAAGAGATAAAGAGGTGTCATTGTTACCTCATTATTGTTCAATTCATCAATAAGAAAGAGTGAAGATGGGCTAGTATTATGATTTTCAAAAGGGAAAAGATTACTTACCTCACATTCCTTGAAAATAAAACTCTTTTCATCTCTTAGCGATTTAGATTTTCAAGCTCAAGACTCCTTCAGTTTTTGTGACAAACTTCATGATCCTTTTCTTTTTCATCAATGCTCAAGCATTGCTCCTCCTCTATAGGTGGCTTTCCTTATAGTTTACCTTCTTCAATGAGGTATTTGTTCTTATTATGCTTTTTTAATCTAAGAGAAAAAGGTCTATGAGGTACACAAGGCTTGAGAGGCATATAAGGATCAATTTCCTCCTTTAGATTGTCTTCCTTGCTTAACTTTTTATCCTTTTCTTCTTCATTCTTGGTTTTTTCCTCCTCTTTCACCTTTGAATTAATCTTCTTATTGCTTGTTATTATAATCTCATTGACTTGCTTCATAGGATTAGGCTCAGAGGTGCTAAGTAAGGTCCCATAAGATGGAAGAAGAATGTTTCTCTAGCTTTGCATCTAAGCCTTTTATCATCTCATATTGGTTTTCTAAGCTAACATCAATTTTAGTGATGAATTTCTCCAAGATGCTCTCTAGGTTAGACTCTTTCTTTTAGGGTTGGTAGATTGATAATTGATGATAAACAGGGGAGCTGAAAGATTGGGGTTCAAATACTTATTATTAAACCCCTGAAAAGAAGGGGTGGTTTTGCCAACCAAGGTTATATGTATTATAGTAAGGATTGTTAGATTGGTGATTAAAATTTCTATAAAACTTCCTTGTCCTTATATGAAAGGATACCCTATATGGCAAGATATGCTTCTATAGCCAATCTCCCCACACAATTCGCATGCCACCAGCAAAAAAAAAAAAAAAAAAGAAGAAACTACATTATTAGTCATGGAATTTATCTGCTTAGTAAGGATAGAAACCTGAGCTTGTAATGCCTTAAGTGCATCTATATCATGACGTTCTATTTATGTATAAAAACAAAAAAAAAAAACAAGAAACACAAAAGATATAAAAAATATAAAGAAAGTTCTAGATTAATATAAAAATAATTGCTTAGTATTAATGTTGTCAATCCCTAACATTGGAGCCAAAAACTTAATGATGGGTTAGTGCTATAAAAATATCCCCTAAACTACAAACACATAAGTTGTCAAGTAATAAAATGTAAAAGAATATGGATATCATTCTCACGAGGGTTGTGCCATAAGTACTAACCTTTATGTTGCTTGTATTATCTAGAAAAGTTGTTTGAAAGATGGTTAAACTAAGATGTAAAACTAAATAAACTATAAACAAAGTATTTGCAAAAAAAACAACCAATAGAAGAACTTAGTTAGGGGTTCAACTTCATTTGTTAGCAACTTATGTTTTTTAATCTTTTATTCAATTGGTTCATTCATGTAGTGTTATTATCGGATCACTTAAGTGATTAATTTATCTCTCTTAAGTATCAATTAACATACAAGAACATGTTAAACTAAAAGTCTCTTAACACAATAGTTAAAAATCATGTTATTTTTAAACAATGCAAGATCCTAGTGATAATAATAAACTATTAAGGTCCTTCAACATATAATAGATGAAGGGAATCATTGAAAGTCCATTTTATGAAAAGCATCTCTCGATAGATGATTCATAAAACTCAATATGGTTAAAGGCCCTTTAATCAATAATAACAAGCACACAATGATTACTAATATAATAAGAAATAAAATTAAGAAAAAACTTAAATTAGATAATCATAAGTGTTAAACAAGATCTATTTATAACCTTAGCATGAAGAAAATTAGCTGATAATGGAAGAAAAGGAAGAAACAATCAAACTAATGATATTTGAAGCCATATACTTCAATCCTTGAAGCTCTTAAATGATTTCCCTCTTGCTCCTCTTTGTTCCTTAGCCTTTGATTGATAGTTTTCATGGCTTTTTAGATAGTTATTTAAGGCCTTAAAAGCTTCAAATTCATAGGTTATGCCTCATTAAATAGTGCTTTAGAGGTGTTTACTAAGTAGAAATCTTGGGGATTGAAAAAGGAAGAGATAGGAAGGCATTAAAAAATATGTTTTTGGCTTTTAAAGGGTGTATGGCAGTGTATTTTTATGATTCCATCTTTTTTAGAGGGTGTATGGTCATGTCTCAAAGGCACATGGCCATATGTTTTAGGTGCACAGTCATGCTTTGAGGTCATGTGTTTCGAAAACATTTTATCCGACTTGACTCTTAGGTAAATGGTCATGCAGCAAGGACCTGCTCACTTGCGACCCATTTTTTGCCCCAAAGATGGCTGAATTAGCTTAAGCACAAAACATAAAAGTTATTGCCCTATTATTAGTTTTTTAATGGGTTTAAAATCACCTCATTTAGAGTTTTGTTAAGGGATTTATGCCTAAAATATTGAGTAGTATTCAAAATTTAAACTTAGGCCACCTTTTCTTGCTCTTGGCCATTGTTTCTCCTTTTTAACCCTACAAAAAAATTTTATTTTCTTCAATCCTTTCCACATGTAAAATTAACATAATACCATTAAATTTGAAAGAAATTAGTTATAAACTATATGTAAATATACACTAAATAGAAGGCGGCTGCTCCAGTTGCTATGAATGATGGCCTACCCGAGGTGGTCGACCAAGTGGTCATTGCTTCCTACTCTATTGCTTGTTAGGGATATTGTTTGCAAACCCTTCAGATGTGGTAGAGATCTATCTATTGCCCATAATTGAGGACATAAGGCTTATGCGCCACTTTGACTAAGGTTCGCTGCTTTAGCGTACCCATATCGCTTCCTGGACAAGTGTAATAGAGGTTTATCATACATGGGAGACATTTGGCGTATGCCTATCATAAGTGATTCTCTGCATCTTTTTATTTTGTTGGCTTATTTGTCCCTTTTAATCATCTTTGGATTCAAATTTTATTTTCTCGATGGATGAGTACTACCCACGATTCGCTAAATGGGGCTTTACTCGCCACCTAGATTCATCAATCGAGATTAGGTGCAACTATCTGAACTCTATCACCCTAGACTAAGTATTCATATCCTATAAAAAGATTCCACAATTAGTTTTTTTACATTACTCATTAATATTGGCTTTATACTTATAATAATAAATTATGGTCTTCTGTTCCTTTTAAAATTATGCTCGGACTGAAAGGGGTCTACCTATATGTCGTAGCCTGAGGTGATCGAGGCTGAAGGTCACTCTTAAGGGCGACATTTATTGGTGGGGCCCCATTGTGGGAGTGGTACCTTGAGGAGTGAGTCCTTCTATGTAGCGAGGGTTTGAAAGTTTGGCCTATGCCTCAGTGCCCACCTTTCGACATGTTTTAGGAAATGAATTAGAAGGGTGAGGAGTTCCAACCTACTTTGAGGTTCATACTCAATGATCAAGTGGTATTGCCTATAGGGCATGGAATGATCCTCGTGATTGAGGTGAAGATTCACACATTCCCACAATATGAAGCATAAGAGTTGATGGTTCTACATTAAGAGGCCAAAGGGATGATGTGGCACTCTAAATAGAGGTCTTTGGAGCCTACACCTACTATATAAGGCCGCAACGATTCTATAGTAGAAAGGTTGGAGCTAATAATGGTAGGGGAGCTTGATCCTTTCCTCGACAACATGGTCGAGTCATGTATATTGTCTTTGATTTGGTTAATGATGACTTTAGATATCACTTGATTATCCTACACGTTCGAGCCTACTAATACCACTCTTGTAAATATTTTTATTTTTATATTTTCATGAACTTTTCTTATGTTTGGTTGTCTATCACAAAGATGTTTGTGTTTGGTCGAGGCATAGGTCAACTTAGTTGCTGCCTTGGAAAGGATGGTGACATAGTAGACTCAGGAGGTCCAGATTAGTAATAAAATGCAAATTACGCATGCATGCTCACGGTTGTGCTTGTGTGTGTTTTGCATCCTATCCATCCTAACCCTCATATGTCTTATAGGAGATATTCTAAGACTTAACCTAAAAGCCACGAGATATAATACAGTGTTTGGCAGCAGCTAAGGATCAGATCAAGTAGATGGCATCACCAACACCCTTGAATTTTGATAAATATGTCGCTTCTAAGGGGTAGGAAGAGACTGGTTCTAGGGGCAATGAGGATTGAGATACTCGAGATTCCTTTAGCTTTAGGATTTTTATTTTTTGTTTTTCCCCATACATTGCATGAATAGTGATGATATGTTTGATATTGCAGGACAAATATTTAAACAATTTCAATTGCCTGTTTCCCACTGAATGTTTGTTTAGATAACTATGATTTTTAGGATAAACTTAAAGTGATCTACCTCTATTTTTATAAGACTTTGAAATTCCTTCAGTATAAATGCACAATTTGATTTGAGCCTTGAGTTCATTCTTTGAATCTATGGTTTTGTTATTCTTGCTTATTTACATATGTACATGGTCCTTAGAATAGGTTTAGGATGATCCAGAAGCTTAAAATACAAGAGAGATTATATATGAAATTCCTCAAGAAAAACGGGTTGTCTAGACTAGAGAGCTTGTCTATATAGACCATTAATTATCTATACAGATATCTTGAGCTATTTGTACAACCACATATTGTTGTACATAATTGTCATGCAATATTCACCTTTTCTTTCTTTTATAAATACTTTTTCCTTAATTTTCATGCCCATGTCTACCATTTTTGCCCTTTTCAAAATGGCTAAGGCATTTTTGAAGTCTCTCACATCCCAGAGTTGGTCTGATCTACCTTGGGTGAGTTTTTAAGCTCTCTGATACTTCTCCATATTTTGACTGAACTTGGATTTTCTTTAGGCTACCTGTGACTTATGGGATTTCATTACCCATTCTTTCCACTTTAGTAACATTAAGATCTGCCCCCTATTAGAAGAATTCAGTGTCATCCTCGACTATCAGATCATGGCACTAATTAAATTGCCCTGTCATATCTAAATTATCCTCATATCTGAAAGATAATGGAGTTGTTTAATATACGCTATGATGAGGTTCCTAGTATACACTAGGTGAGGCAAAGATTCTCATGTCTTTCTTCTTACCTTTTATTCTTCTAAAGGCCATGTTAGGGCAGCACAGGCCCTCATCATATCATCCATCCTGATAGGGGAGTTTTTGCTACATAGGGATGATGGGAAATATACTTGCAGATCCTGCCTCTTATTGAAGGGATTGAGCTTGTAAAGATGCCCATCCCTATAATTCTTCGTGAAACCATTATAGGTCAGGAAAAAATATCACTTGGTATCAGTAGTTCTTTCTCTGGAAGCCTATTATTGCTTTAGGTACGATCCTTTTCTTACAGCCTTTTATTTTTTATTTATTTATCTTATTATTATTTTATTTTTATCACTCTAACTTTTGCCTGGATCACCTTTGATAGTTTTCAATCCAGCGGGCCACTTAATTTTTCTTAAGCCGCCCTTCTGGGTTTTTAACCTAATGATCTCTATTTTTCTTCTCTTTTTTTTTTGTTTAAGATATGGTTCTAAAAGAAGTTGGACTTTTTGGTTGCTTTGACTATAGATGCAAGGCATTATTTCTCACAACATCATTCAAACTGCCATTTGTCAAAGTTGCTAGCACAAAAGTGGAATAGGCTGAATGGTTGTCTCATATCATTGATTTTGATACCCATTAGACCTGTTCCTAGTGAAACATCTTGTCAAGCTAGTGTACTAAGTGTTGCATGATTAGTATGCCTCGAGTTGTGGTTGTTTGATGCGTTGGTTGTAGACTGTTGGATGAGGCATTAGTTGGTACAAGTCTATCTTTTCGAGGATCTCACCAATCTTATAAATAAGGGGCTTTGGTAGTGATTTTTAGGTTACTTATTGTGTTGTTTCTAAGCTAAGGATTTGGACTATGTTGGAGCAATGCGCTTCTTCTTCCATTACTTTTGAAGTGTGTAAAAAGAGAAAAAGAAGGTGAATTATCTTTTTAGGATTTCTATTTCATTTGCATTTTTCCTTCTATTTTTTTGTTGTGAAAAATATCGAGATGAGATTGGTGGATGAATGTACTCTGCCACCATCTCTGGAAACTGATGAAGGTCTTATAAGGTGTAAGGAGGAGGTTTTTAATACCAAGGATGCAGAGACTATGAAAGAGGATACAATGGGTAGGGTTAGGGGAAGGGGGCAGTAGAGGAGGAAATGGAGTGAATAGTGAGTGAAGGAAAGGAAGAGTTGACTCTAGGTGATCAAAAGAGGGATAACAAAGCAAGTGTAAATGAATAGGTTGTTAGTTCCAAAGATGTTGGGATAATGACAGTGGAGGAGTAACCCAAGCCTGTAAAGGTTTGTAAGTCGAATCAGAAGGTGGTCGATAAATGAAGTGGAGTGATTGAGTGAGGACTATCAATGATTTGTAGGTAGTATCATATCCCATACTCATTCCAGCTATCTGTTTTAAGTGCTAAATGAGGGTATTCTCGAAGCTGGAATATAATAAATTTATGTTATACGAGAAGGATATAAAGGTTGGGCTACGACTGCCTATTCCTCTACCACTGCAGCAAGTGTTCATGATCTATAATATGGGTCTTTATCAATAGAGGCTGAACTCCTTGTGGATCTTAGTAGGTATGTTCTTTCTAGCTCGAGAAAAAAGATTTGTTCTTTACAACCAGAGTATTTAGGCATATCTACACTCTATCACATCATTTGGTTGAAGATTACTACCTTGTGGCTTCTAAGCAGGCATCAGGCTCTTTAATAGTTACCCATCCTACATTAAAGGATGAAAGGATAAGTTTTTTTTTAACGACGTGTCTTAGAGAGATAAAGGTGCCTTTCCTCGAAAGACTAGTTATTTAGTCCTTTAAAGAACCCAAGCCAATGTTTAGATTGGCGAGGGTATTTCCAAAGGAAGTATAAGCCATGCATGTTAAACCATTCCATAGTCAGCAAAACATTAGGAAGAATTTGCAGCTTGTTGAGTGGGGAAGCAAAGTTAAAGCCTTTGACAAATGGACATTTGGTAGACCATGCAAAGATGCACAATCTAAAGGTAAGGGCGAATTTTGACTAATAGAGTGACTTTGAGCATTTTTAGAGGTAGGGACTAAGGTACTTATGTGTTTATGTAGGCGACTACGACTAGAGTGTTTCTTGAGCCAAAGGTTGAAGGTAGGGAAGGAGGAAACATAAAATTTTTTTGAGTTTGATGGCCAACTTGTGAACACTTAAGATGATCTAACATTACTACAAAAGGATCATCAAGATACCCTTAAGCAAGTGGAAGAGGAGGCAAACCTATTGAGCTCGAAACAGGCAATGCTAAATGCATTAGAAGTTATGGTGGCTAAGCTGACCAATTGAATGGCAGAGAGGATGGTTGAGTTGAAGGAAATGAGGCAAAGAAATGTTGAGCTAGGGTAGTAACTGAAGTTATAGTAGAGTAAGGAGGAGGAGGTGCGAGGACTAGCTGCCCTAGAGATGGTTGGGATGTGTATTAGGTATAATGCTAAAATTCAATAGAAATTAACAAAGACACATCTCGAGTTGGATTTTGAGTATATATTTGATATCATCCTAGGTGGTGAGGATAAGGAAAAGGTAAGAGAGAGTGAGGAAGAGGAGGAAAAGAGAGAGAAGAGAATATTAAGGAGGCCAAGGAGTAAGGATGAGAATAAATTAATCCTTGGCTCCTTTATCTTAATGCAAAAAAGTTTTTGCTTTTAAGTAATGAAATAAGTTTTTTTTGACACAATATGGTTTTTTTTGTGTTGTTTATTTGATATGTGATTTCAAATCGAGCTTTTAAACTTAGAAAAAATATAGGTTGTAAGAGTTTAGGAAATGGTATGTATAGTGAAAAAGGAAAAATCGAATAATTATACTTACAAAAATAAGGGGTTGTGTTTGTGATAAAAACGAATCTGTGACAGTGCTATAAAAGATGTGATAAGCTTAGGGGTTGCATCTGTTGTAACACCAACCTATTGATTATATGTGGTACATATTGCCTAATAGACTTTTAGGGCAAAATGAATCCTTTTGAAGATGCAATCTTATTCATTAAGTGGTTATGAATCATAGAGATAAAATAATAAAAAAGACTTTGGTCTTTGTAGTAAAAAGAGTATAGGGTTGAGTTTAAGCTCGAGCCTAATTACAGGAAAGGACAACCATGATTGCTTTTTCATTACAATTAATGTGTTATGAGGTAGTGCTTAAGCCACTTTTATTGTTAGGACCAACTAAGACTGCTTTTAAAGAAAATTTGAGAGCTTGCATGTGCCATGTTTGGGGTATGGGCTTGTCATCCATTGTTTTGAGTTTGTAAATCACAATCTTGAGTACTTTTACCACCCAAAAAGGGTCTTCCTTATTGGTGTCGAGCTTATCGATGCTAGCTTTGCCTTTGGTGGCATCAACCCTCTTAAGGATTAGGTCACCAGTTTGAAGGGCTTAGCCTTTAATATGTCTATCGTGGACTGAGCTACCCTATGCTGATAGGCAGGGCCTTGAATCACAACTTCTTCTCTCTTATCAAATAAGAGGTCTAAGTTGAGATGTAGCTTGGCACCATTGTGGGTACTATTATGGTGAAGGACTTGGTAGGAGGGAAGTTCAATTTTGACTAAAATGACCGTCTCTGTGTCGTATACCAAAAAGAAAATTGTCTAGCCTATGGCGGCTCTCAGAGTGGTACAGAAGGCCTAAAGAATGTGAGAAGTTCCTCTGAAATTAGGAATGGCAACAGGGCGAAACAAAGGCAAGGGATTATTTCCATCCCTCGTCATGCTCTCTTGATGGAGGGAATTTTTCCTATCCCTGCCTTAATGGGGATTCCCCACGGAGCAGATTTTTTTTTATTTTCTATAACTTTAAATTATTTTTTAAAAAATATAATTTATTATATTATAAAATAAAAATATTTTGTACTATAAATTAATAAATATATAAAAATATATAATTATACACATAAGCTATTTATCTATACATCTAATAAATATAAAATATACATTTAATAAATATAAAAATATATTTAATATTTTCGAGTCCCCATTGGAATCCACTTTGGGGGTCTCATGGGGACCCGCGTGTAGGGAGTGAAATCCCCACCCCCGACCCATAGGGAAGAAAGAGCGAGGATTCCCCTCCTTATCAAGGCAGATTTCTATGAGGAGCGAGAAATTCTTTCTCCATTGCCATTTTTATTTGGAATTCTCCAATCTTTTCTTGAGCTCATGTAGGATGGTGCAGTTAGTGACTTTAATGAATCTATTAGTCTAAAGATGGCCAATCGAAGTGAATTGAAGGTCGATGGCTAGATCAGCACAATAAGCTTTTAACTATTCACTATCAAATTATTTGCCACTATCCATAATTAATGGCTTCAAGATGCCAAATAGATAGATGATGTTTTTTTAGGAAATCCAATATTGTGGCAGAAGTGATAATGGTGAGAGCTTTTGTCTCGGGCCATTTGGAGAAGTGAATTATAGCTACAGCGATGAATTTCATTAGCCCTGATTCTTAAGGATAACGACCAAGGATGTCAATTCCCTACTATAGAACGACCACACTGAGCTGAGGGGGGTTATTGAGAGATCACATTGTGCTTATGATAGGCATCACATTTTTGGACTAGTTCTTTGGCATCTTTGACAAGGGTGGACTGGAAATATCATGCTAAGAGAGCCTTCTGACCCAGTGTGGTGGCTGCTTCGTGAGTGCCACATTTGCCTTTATAGAGTTCTCTAAAGATATAATTTCCATCTTCTAAGGAGACATAATAGAGCTAAGGTTAGTTATAGGATCCTTTATATAAAATGTCATCCTCCTCAAAGTAGTCAACGACTTTATTGATGATAGCTCGGGCTTATTTAGGATCAGAAGTGAAATGCCTGTACTTTAGGTATTTAACTAAGGGAGCCATCTATTTGTCATCTTCAGTTGTGACAATTATGTGCATTTGTTGGAGGGTGTTAGGTTATTGTATTCTTCTAAAAGGATTCCCTCAAGTAAAGTAGTTTGAATGGAGGCAGCCAACTTGGCTAAGTAATCAGTCTCTTCATTGTGGCTTTAAGAAATTTGTTCCAACTACCAGTTGTCATCTTTCACTTCTATGTTGGCTGGGAGTTATTTAGCGTGTCAAGAATATTTAACCATACTAGGGTCTTTGACAATATATTAGCCAAGTAATTGTTGGATCACTAGGTGTGAGCCACTATAGATAAATGTGTTCGATACAAACTTTTCATGCTACTAGAGGCTAATTATTAGTGTTTCGTATTCTACAGTGTTGTTAAAAGCTTAAGATTTTAGCTTGAGGGCATATTTGATGATGAATTTATTTAAGCCTTTTAGGATTATCTTAGTATCGAGTCCTTCTGAGCTAAAGGCACCATCTCCATATAGCTTCCATTCCTCTTTATTGGGGGAGTCTTCTTATGGTTGTTTGCTTCCTGATAGCTAAGCTATGAAGTCTACTAGGACTTGAGCCTTTATAGCCTACCTTGACTCGAATCTGATGTCAAACTCCTTAAGACAAACTACCCATTTGGTAATGTGCCCTTAGGTTTCAGCCTTTTGAAGTACCATACATAGTGGTTGGTCCATTCGGATAGTGATGGTGTACCCCTAAAAGTAATGCCTAAGTTTTACTGCGATGCTGATAAGGGTGTATGCTAGTTTCTCCAACCCAGGGTAGTTGAGTTCAACCCCTTTTAGCACTTTGCTCACATAGTGTATGGGCTTTTGATTGTTGTTTTCTTCTCTTATGAGGATCAAAGCACCTTGGTCACCTTGCTCACATAGTAACTGTTTCCTTGGTGACTACTAAGAACATGAAAAATGATTCATCTAGTTAGGGGTGACTCAACAAAGAGGGGAACTAAGAAAAGTTTTTAGTTGAACGAAGATTTCCTAGCATTCGTTATCCTAAGTAAACTTTTAAGGTCATGCAATGTTTTGAAGAATGGCAGACAACACTAGGCGAATGATGATATGACCCTGCCCAGGGCTGTAATCTTCCCATTAAGCTTTTAGCCTTCATTAATAGTTTTAGGTGATTGCATGTCAAATGTTGCTTGAATTTTCTCTACGTTAGTTTCTATGCCTCTTTATGAGCTCATCAAGCCTAGAAACTTCCTTACTTGAACCTAAAGACGTATTTCTCGAGGTTGAGTTTCATGTTATATTGGTCAATGATTGTGAGTGCTTCTTTAAGATCTCTTACATGGCCTTAGGCTCAATGACTTTTAACTATCATATTGTCGACATGAACTTTGACGGTTTTATCAATTTGGTCTTTAAACATATGGTTAGCCAGCCTTTAATAAGTAGCCCATGTGTTATTGAGTCTAAACAGCATTACTTGATAGCAATATGTCCCTTTGTGGGTAATGAAGCTGGTCTTTTCTTCGAGGATGAAAATTCTGATTTAATAGTACCCTACTGAGGCATTGATGAAGTTGTATAGTTCATAGCCCATTATGGCATCTACCAATTGGTCGATGCTAGGCAAAGGGTAATTGTCTTTAAAGCAAGCTTTATTTAGATCAGTGAAGTCAACACACATTCTCCATTTTTCATTTTACTTTTTTATGAGCACCACGTTTATGAGCCAATCTTAGTATTGCACTTCTCTAATGAAGCCTGCATGGAATAATTTATGAACTCCTTTGGCTATTACTTTTTGTCATTCAAGGGCATGGTTTCATCATTTATGTTTTACAGGTTTGGTTATTCTATCTAGGCTTAACTTGTGGGTTATGACCGAAGGGTTTATTCTAATGATGTTTGAGGGGGGACCAAGTAAATGTCTATAGGCTGCTAGACACAACTGAGATGATGTTTTTCTTTACTAGCTTAGTTAACTCTATATTGATCTTTAGGGTTCGATCCTCCCAATTGGGTAGTAATTTCAACTCTTACACTGGCTCGGTGCTCTTCAAGATGTTGTTTAAGGAGACATCGAGAGGTTCAAGAGATATGGCATGGTGTACCTCCTTAAAGATGTTTATATGGATTTCCCTAGCTATTCTTTGATTGCCTTTAACTATCACTATGCCTTACTTGATAGGGATTTTCATTATCAGGTACCTTATGCAGGTACATCCAGCACTGTCAAACAAAATAGGCCTTTCTAATGATGGCATTGTAAGCGAACGGGATGTCTACGATGATCCATATGGCTTTGAATTTCTTAGTGATGTCGGAGTCTCCCAACTTAGTGTCTAACTCAGTGGACCCCAATACATCTACCCTGGTACCTCTCAAACCTATCATAGGGGACCAATTGAAGTTTCTTAAGATCTTATTTAAAGGCTTTGAATTCTTATGCAGTCAAAATGTTAACTAAACTTCCATCGTCCACAAGGATATGTTTGACCAAGTAGTTTACAATTTGGCCTTGGACTATCAGGACGTCCGCATAAGGGGCATAGAGATTCTGATCATCTATCAAAGAAAAGGTGATGGAATAAAACATTAGTTCTTCTACATCCCTTTAATCATTTACAAAGTATAACTCTTAGATCTGACATGTTTTAGAGGTTGAGGTATCTCCTTCTATTGTTCCACCAACAATCACGTCAACGACGATGGTGTATTGTTTGTTGTTAGGTCTTTTGTCCCAGTGTGCATCTTTCTGATTGGGTTCATGTCGAGCCTCCTGCACGACTGGCCTCTTCCTAAATTGGTTAAGCTTCCTCTGTTGCGCCAGTCGTTCGATCTCATTGTTCAAGTCTTTACACTTCTTGGTATCATGTTTATTGTCTTTATGAAAGTTGTAGTATTTGTCCTTATTTATGGTTATCGAGCATTTGAGCAAGCAAGGGTATTGAATGGTTTCTCCAATTCTTTTGATCCAATGAAGGATTTCTCCTCGGCTTGTTATAAAGGTATGAAATACTAAGATGTGTTGTCATTGGGATCGTTGGTACTCAATTGTGAGATGATGCCTTGTTTGGGTCGACTTTTGTCACCTCCGCTATCTCCTTGGCCTTTACCATCTCTTTTTATTTTATATATATATATATTCATAAATTATTATTCAGACGAATAAATTTGTTGCTCTTTTCCATTAGCTCATAGAAATTTTAGGGGGCGTCAATGCTAAGTGAATCAAAAAGTCCTCAATTTTTTACAATTTATAATCATTGCATTCATGGCCACTTCATGATTGAGGTTGTTGATTTGCATGGCTATTTTATTGAACTTAGCTAGGTCGTTTTTTAATGATTCTCCTTCCTCCTGCACAACTTTGTGCAAATCATAGGAGATCTTTACCTGGGGAATGGTTGAAACAAACCAAGCTGCAAAAAGCTAGGATAATTATCCAAAGTTGTGGATGGAGCCATGAGCCAAGTCTTGGTGCCCCCCTTCTAGAGTGGTTGGGAAGATTTTGCATAGGAGGACGTCAAAGCAATTATAGAGTTTGAGCCTAGACTTGAACTTATACAAGTGGCTTCGAGGATAAGTTGTGTCGTTGTGGTTATCGATGGATGGTAATTTGAACTTGTAGGGGATTGGCTCGACCCATACCCCTGGGACATGACGATTATGGTTATGCAAAAGGGCAAAGTGTTCTTTGCCTTTTGCCTTCTTAACTGCCTTTGCGATCTTTCTCTGCAAGACTTCATCACCGAGGCACGTGCTCTTAGAGCATATGGGTCGGCTACTCCTAAGTTGGTATGAGGATTTAGCTACGTCATCATATGCCTCTAATTGATGAGTTTGTCGCTCCTCTTAAGTAAGGTCTTTTGCAAAATGGACTTACCGAGGTGAGGCCAGCGAAGGCTTTAATTGGCCCGTGGGTGAGGTTTACGACATAATGGAAGGCTCTCGATTTTGTAAGAGGTTTGCTCAACCCTTTTTAGTAAAGGGGTGAATTATGCATAAGCAGCAATAAGCTAGGTCATGGCTTCAAGGTCCTAAATCGGTGCTCCTATGATGCAGGAAGTTTGATTTCCCTGGGTAATTAAAGGTGTAGGGGTCAAAGGATTAGGCATTTTTGCGACTAGTTACTAGTTTAAGGGGTCGTCGGTTATTGGGAGAAGTCATGATTGAAGGCTAAGAAGATGTTGGCAATCGATCCATGCTCATCGCACCACTGATAACATGTGGCCTACAGAGCTATTTGGTTTGGCTTATTTAGTTGGATTTTGGTTCGATCGGCTCAAGTGGTCACGACTCAGTTCATGCAAGACAAGATACAATGAAAGAGGGGATTCAACTTTTTTGCTAGATACTCACTCCAATACTTAAGTTAGCTAGTAAGAGAGGGTAAGAATAGATAAATGAGATAAGTAGTATATAATACCTGATAAAGGTCCCTATAGGATTTGATTCCAACTTGTTGAACTAACATATTGGGATTAACTTGTGTGAACCGACTTGTTGGCTTCACAAGGTTGGGCCTGTTATGGGCTGGGCCAATCATTGCGGTTGGTTTTGCTTAGACCTGGTCGATCATATGGTTTGGGCTTGGTTCATATGTGTGGTGTGTATCACACAAGATGAAGATAAATGTGTTAGATCCATGTAGAATTCATATTTGGTTTAAATTTCCTAAATAGTCATTAAAGTTTTGGTATCCAAAATCACTGAGCAAAATTATGAGTATTTGTGTTGAACCGTCATATATGGATACGGTATGAAAGATAAAGCTTAATAGAGTTATGCCAGAGTTCTTATTGAAATGGAAATTACAAGTGAATTTCCTGCGCATATAACTTTAGAGGATGAATCTACTCCTCAAATGATGCAGTCAGTTGTATATGAGTGAAAGTCATTTGTCTGCCTGAATGGCCATCAATTGATCTCTGCTAATCATCAAGGTGATAAGCCCAAGAAGGTGAAAGAGGTTTGAAGGCCAAAATCCATTATCGCTCAGGATCTTCCCTCTCAACCCTTAGCAGTGGAGAACCGAATTTTAGTTGCTAAAGCTCGCTTGGGATCACCTCCTAGTATGGCTAATAAAGATATTCTGGAGACTAACGTCCGACAGCCATAAGTTGTAGTATTATCTCGGGAAATTCAGTTAATGCATTTTAATTTTCCTAGGCAAATTAGCAACACTAAGCAGCAAAAAGGCAAAGATCCTGTTAGCGATCAGATGATATTTGAACCTTCACATATCTTAAGAACGAATGACTTACCTTCGTATTCTAAAATAGCCATAACTAGCAGAGTAATAGGTGAGAACAGATTGAACAAGAAAATCATAAAATACCATAATAGGCGTAAATGATAGGGCACTAGGATATAAGGGGTCTTGATGAACCCATCAAATAATTGGAGCTCAGGAAACTCGTAAGAGTACATACTCTAATTGGCATTCTAGAAAACAAAATGAGAAGGGAGGATATAAAGAAAGTTTGGCATAAGTTGAATCTTATGAATTGGAGTATGCCTGAGAATAATACGGAATTAGGAAGGATATGAGTGTTGTATGAGAGCTTGGAGTGAAAGATCTTGTTGTTTGGAAGCTGCTTGTTAACAAATATACTCTGGGCTACGCGGATCCATTGGCATAAACTCAAATTCTTGAGTTATTGGGGTATTACCAAACCTGCAAATGCAAGTTGGAGTTGGAGGCAACTAGTGAATTAAGGAAAGAACTTCAACCAAGTTCTGTTTATGAACGTGGAAATGGAGAATGTATATTCTCCTGGTATGATTCATGGGTTCATGGGTACAAGTTAATTTATTTATATCCAAATTAAGCAGTGAAAATATAGAAATAGCTAAACATGCATTGGTTGCTAATTTATATAGGACAGGTGAATGGCATTATTCTTGATGCAGCAGATGAGAATGCTCTAAGAGCTTGAAATTATATTACATCTCACTTTTAGTTGCACCTAGATAGCCAAGATTGTATCAGGTAGAATAGCAGAAAAGGAATATTTCTATTGCTTCTGCATTGAGACACAAGAAACCGAATATGTCTTGGTACAGATTGTTCTATAGGGATCGGATTATATTCCAAAACATAGTTTATAGCTAGGCTGGCCTTGAAGCAAAACTAAGAACTAAGGATAGATTGTGTAAATGGAGAGTTATAAGTGATGCCAAATGTGAGCTATGTGGAGGAGAAGATATTGAGACAATTGAACACTTGTTCTTTGCTTGTTTAGTGTTGTAAGAATATTTGGAAAAGAGTTTTATTGGCCTGTAACCTGAATAAAATAAAATAAAAAAAAAAGCTTGTCTTGGAGAAGAGAGATAAGTTGTTTTACAAAGAAATCAAGCAGCAAAAGCCTGTTAGCACATATTACAAGATTGACTCTGGTAGCTACAATATATTTTTTATGGAAAGAAAACAATATAGTTTTTGGGAAAAGAAAAAAAAGAAATTTATAGTTTTTAACCATCGAAGTGTAAATACAGATACAGTTTTGCGTAGTATTAAAGAGAGTGTAAGCTTGAAACTGAATTTATATAGGTTTGATATTTAAAGGGTACGAGGCTTTAACTTTCTGTTGCTGGATCCCTTTGCTCTGTTTTGGATCAGTGATAATAATAATAACAATATTTCCTTTTTTATCTTGACCCCAAAAAAAAAAAAATCTATCGCACCTTGTCTGAATTATTCGCAACATGCAACATTGGTGCCATAACTAAAGGACTGTGCGGATCGGCATGGAAATCACGTCTAGTGTGGAAACATAGTCAACATTTTGATGAAAATTTTTTTTTTTTTTTTGAAGTATAAAAATCTAAATTTCATGCTTAAAAAAAATCTAAATTTCAAGCCAAATTTATTAAACAAATATATAAAAAAGTGCAGATATAAAGGAATTCTAAAACAAAAGAAAAAGAAAAAAAGAAATCCAATGCAATGCAATGATTTAAGCTTTGAGGATGAAAAATAAATCAAGACAACGATTCAGAGCAAAATATAATATTCTCCTTACCATGAGGAAAAACTTATTATTGGAATGAGAAATGAAAAGTTCAGCTAGATATAGAAGGAATCTGCTTCTTTATTGAAAAAATTCCCAAATAAATATCTTGGAGAAACTATAATCAATATCATGCAGTATGAAGATTCTCCCCAGGAGTTAGAATTAGAAATATAAAATCCACTTCCTTTCAAAAAAAAAAAAAAAAACAGAAATATAAATCCACTTAAATCTTCTTTCTTTAAAGACAAATAAAGTTAAAAGAAGAAGAAAAAAGGACAATACTTGAATATATAAAACAACGGAAAATTGTTAGGAACCAATAATTTGAGAGTCCTATCATTAATACAAAAGCAACATTTACATCATTGGCTTCCTCAACCAAAACAACACTGTAAAGTAATTTGAAAACGAACTACTTTAAATAAAGCATCCAACAGAACTCGCAACAAGAAATATAATAACAGCATATAACTTACTCACATGCCAGTTTTGTACCAAAGCTCGTAAGGCATATTGCAAATGCCTGAAAAGCTGACAAGGGTTGCCTATAATCCATGGTGAAAGTATCATCTCCCACCTTCCCAAACTGCAGGAGGACGGTATTTTCATCCCCTTTTCCTCCTGGCTGACTTTGGTCCACAGTTGCAACCAACTGGAAGTTCTTCACTGATGCTACAGTCACTCGGCCATGGAAATTCAAGCACCAACATTGTAGATGTTCATGCCACCTTGGGGCCTTGTTGCGCAAAATTGTGCACCCAGAAACAGAAGACTCTGATCCTTTCAACTTGGAGCCTTCGAGATGTTTGTCATTAGCAGTTTCATGTAATAGTGGACACTTCAGTGAGCAAACCATCCTTCTTGGGCCTCTTGATTTTAAGAGGTTAAATTTGTAGGAGACCTGTCCAACCTCAAAATTCCCAGCTGGAACTTGGGGACTTATTTGCTTGCTCGCAAAACGGCGACTAGCTCTGCTGCTTGAGGGCTTTGCACCACTGTGTGGGGGCTGGCTGTCATAGATTGCAAAGTTGGTGCCAAGAAAGTCTGAACTGAAAAATGTTACAGAACAATCGACCTTTATTTTCATTGTATAGGAGTTCTGATAAGAACAAATCCAACAAGCCTGCCCTCCCCACCACCCACCTCATTCTCACCTAAAAATAGCAATATAAACCCAGAAATAGAATTGTTGCACTTCTGTTGTCAAGGATATAAAGGTTATCAGTAAAATTAAAATTTATTAAATCCATCAGCCATGGCTATTTTTAGACCACAAATTGCTAACAGAACTAAGATGTTTATGAACAACAGCTATATAATGAGAATGCATAGATTAGTCCTAGGGCACAAAATTAGCTATCACCAAGATGGAAGCAATAGAACTTTAAAGTGCTAAAATGGGCCAAGATAAATTTAACAACGTAGTAATAGTAACAAATATGACCATAGTAATACAACCAACAACAAAAACTAGTTCATCTCTAGATAATGTCTATATCAAGACACCAATATTCAATGTTTTGAAAACCGCATCAGACCGGTCAGCTGGGAATCAGACCAGTGACTGGTTCGGTTTAATCCGGACTCGTTTTCAATATGATTTTTATATTTTTCATTATTATGAATATGTTTATATATTTTTAATATTTTTCTGATTTTTAAAGCTAATTTAATAATATTTTTTGAATTTTATTTATTATTAAACCAGACTAGTCAAACCAGCCAAACTGAGAACCAATTAGCTGACTAGTTCACTAATCAGTCCAGTTTTAAAATATTGCCGATATTAACATAGTAACAAATTTGTGATCATCTTCCAGTTAATGAAAGACCAAGTTTCACCTAGAGCACATTTACTTTCATTACTCCCACAGAGATATCGTAGAAAATATCACACAATAGCAAGTCCAGGAATGGATACCAGACAGTTATCATACCATGCAAATCATACATCAACAATCACCATATCTGAAATAATCCACATTACAGATTCAAGTTGCAGATGGACACAATAACACTCATCAGTTGACAATAGCTGGTCAGAGCAATAAAATAAATACACATAAATAATAAGTTTACTAGGTTTAATTCATTTTATTTATCAATTCCCATATGTATAACCACATGATATCCATAACCACATCCCTTGCCTATTTTGGGAAGTAAATTTTTTCTTGTAATTGATAGGGAAAGGCATGTTGTAACTTGGAAGCTACCTAACAGCCCCCCAAAGAAAGGTAAATTTGATTATAAGATGTAGACAATAAAAAATTCAAAGTTCTATTGAGAGCCAAAAGAAAAAGGGAAGAAAAAGCTATCTAGATCCTTATTATGTGTTAAAAAAAAGTCCAGAATTCAAGGTAGCATTTCCCAAAAATCCTACTTGATCTAGATCCTTATCAGATGTTTAAAGAAGTCCAGAAATCAAGGTAGTACTTCTCAAAAGTCCTACTTTAACATATATCAGGATGTATGTCTTGCCTCAACTTACCTCAACTTCCCAACATAGGCGTTACTTCCTTGGGATAGACCATCTACATCAAGTGAGATGATATACTCTGTATGAGCACCATGTCTATATCTCCGTGCTGCTAGAAGAAACTTTCCCTTGTCCATTAATGCTAGGAACAAACAAGAATGAAATCCAACTTCAGATCAGCAATGATTTATATCATGCAAGTACGTGGGAAAAACAGAAAAACATATTTGCTAACAAAAGTGAAGGGTTAATAAAACAATTGACAAACCAGTCATTAATTTTAACAATCTATAATAAACCTTTCACATCAAAAATATGTTATACAAAAGGGTAAAGTTACAGCTCCTCTCAAACCATTGATCATTTTCAGTTTGATTGCATTCTTATATCCATAAATGGTTGTGCATAAACCAAAAGATCAATTTTTTAACAGGTCATGGTTTCCTATTACAAATTTCCCTGTACTACATTACAGTTCTAAATCCCAGAGACATTCATTTTGTGTTCAATTTGAGATGATGAAGTTAGTCAATATTTAGGTGGGACTACTAAATGAAACCTTTTTTTCCTAGATATTGTCAGTTTAGACAGAGTCAAGTTGACTTGAATGAGCTTGTGTGATATATATCACATGGATAAAAGTCAATATAAGGGTTTGAAAAATGAATCCTTTCTCTTTCAGTTTTGGCAATAGCAAGTTTACATCAAATGCCCAGTCAAACAATTCCTCCAAAGAAGAGGTATAAGCTTCTACGTTCCTCTTTTGGTTCTAAAATCACCAATGACTACTTACATGGAGTAAGAGCAAGATAGAGGTAAAATGTTGAAGTCTTCTTATTCCGTTTAATAAGACATTGATGAGGTAAGTCACGCGGACCAGGCTGCATTTACATTTAAAAACAAAAGGACCACATATTTTTAGACATATTTGACCAACAATAGCCGTGAGTCACAGAAATAATCAAGAAGCTAAATAAACAATCCAAAAGCAATTTAAGTACGTAATTGCTAAAAATTTTCATTTAGCGCAGAAATAAACTTTGAAAGAAAATGACAGCATCAAGAAAAGGAAAAAGATATATAGTACTACAGTTTTAATAAAAGCTTCAATTGCACGTAAAAATTATTTCCTTACAACAAAATAATCTTTCAGCTCGGTTAATTAATGAAGGCACAACTTAATTATATATTCAAACAATGGAAACCATAACTTCAATATTCCCAACTCTCTAAAATTTCAATAATATCATGTGTTAAGTGTTAACCTATACAAATCCACATAAGTTCAGGCAAAAGTAAGTTCCTAAATGTGAGAAAATTTTCTAGGTGTTTCTGGGCAGTTCATACCATGTAATATAACAGTGGATATAGGAACATCATTTGAACTCAATTTTGCTGAACATGGTCAATAAGTTACAAAAAGGCATCCAGAACTTGAGAAATAAAATTGTAGATATCAATTCAAACCTTATAAGTCCAATTGCGTAACCTAATTAGAAGATCAAGTAGATATTCAATAATAGCTTAATTGTAAAAAAAAAATAAAAACAAAAAATAAGAATAAATTCCGGTTTATATATCATGCATAAATAAAAAAAAATAATTTAAAAAGAAAAAGCTAAAGAAGCTAAATCAATCCAAACCCTAAAGATTTCAACATTCACGATCAAAGGAAACCTAAAGAAGCTATAATCATAACAAAAGTCGGAAATTTTTTTAAAAAATAACCTGTTTAAGGCAAGAAGGGAAAGTGATTTTGCCGGTATTAAGAGGAGACTCAACGATATCCTTCGTGATATCTCTCCATTTCTTACAAACACAAGCACATGCGACGACATTTTGGCGTTGAGGCCACCGATCCTCGCTCTCGTCCACTCGTTTTATTATCTCCCTTAGCAATTCAGGCAACATGCTGGCCCACCCATCCACTGGGTCCGACTCGGCCCACAACTCGCCCGAGTCGACGACGGGGTGTTTGTGATTGCTTACGGACTTCAACGACCTTGAGATCCTTCGAGACAGAATCGATTTCATTTCCGAAATCCAGAGGTTGTTTGCGGTCGTTTTCCTGTTTTTGTTTTCAGAGAGGGGGGTGGTTCCGTGGACAGAGTAACCGGGCTGTGAAGCAACTCTTTGGAAGGCGAATGTGAGATGACGATGTGGACCGGTGGCGTTAAGAGTGATTGTTGATGCAGTTGCAGTTGGCGAGTCTTGACCGGGATTGACAATAAATAAATAAATATCTATTCTAAAAAAAACAATAAATAAATATCATGATATAAAAAAAAAAGCTTAAGGGCGAAAAAAAATTAATATTTATATGAATTTTTAATCGCATCTAAAATTTTTAATTTTATTAATTATATCATAAATTGATATATTAATTTTAGTTATACCTTAAGTCAAAATCAAATAAAATATATATTTAAACTCAATTAATTTTTATATTTTTTAGTTAGTTTAATCATATCTAAAATTAAATTTAAATCTTAGTAAAATAATATTTTATTATTTACTTAATTTAAATAATTTTTCACAAAAAATATCAAATTTTTATTTTTATTTTACTTAATAATTAATTAATTTTATATTAACTTCATGATTTAAATTAAAAAATTTATTTTTATATATTTAAATAATAAACTAATGAATCTTTAATTTTTATTTGAAAGAAAAAAATTTTTGAAATATTCATTTCATGTAATTCACTTTCCAAATATTTTTCAGAAGTTTTTATTTAAAATATTTAAATAATGTATTATTTAAAATATATAAATTAATTTTTTAAGGAGAGATTGAGAAATGTCATTTTTTAAATGAGAGATTGAGATATTTTATAAATTATAGATTTAAATTTTAAAAATTTTAAATTTAAATATAAAATTATCATATAAAGTATATAATAAATTTAATTAAGCAAAAATAAGATTAAATTTAATAAAAATAAAAATACCATCTTAATGAAGTTCATGTAATTGATTTTTTAAATATTTTTTAGAAGTTCTTATTTTAAATAATTTATTATTGAAAAATATAAAAATTAATTTCTTAAGGAAAGATCAAGAGAATTTTTTTAAAATGAGAGATTGAAAGATTTTATAAATTATCAGATTTAAATTTTAAAAATTTTTAATTTTTAAAATTTAAATATAAAATTAAAATTCATTGTATAAAAGTACTTAATAAATTTAATTAAGCAAAATAAGATTAAATTGAATAAAAAATAAAAGTATCATTTTAATTAAGCTAATATAATTAATTTAAAGATATTTCTTTAAAAATTTATTTTAAATATTTTAAATAATGTATTATTTAAAATATATAAATTAATTTTTTTAAGGAGAGATTGAGAAATGTCATTTTTTAAAAGAGAGATTGAGATATTTTACAAATTATAAATTTAAATTTTATAAATTTTAAATTTAAATATAAAATTATGATATGAAGTATATAATAAATTTAATTAAGCAAAAATAAGATTAAATTTAATCAAAATAAAAATATCATCTTAATTAAGTTCATGTAATTGATTTTTTAAATATTTCTTAGAAATTTTTATTTTAAATAATTTATTATTGAAAATATAAAAAATTAATTTTTTAAGGAGTGATCTAGAGAAATTTTTTAATGAGAAATTGAAATATTTTTATAAATTATTAGATTTAAATTTTAAAAATTTTTAATTTTTAAAATTTAAATATAAAATTAAAATTCATCATATAAAAGTACATAATAAATTTAATTAAGTAAAATAAGATTAAATTGAATAAAAAATAAAAAGGATCATTTTAATTAAGCTAATATAATTAATTTAAAGATATTTCTTAAAAAATTTTATTTTGAATAATTTAAATAATTTATTATTTAAATATTAAAATTAATTTTTTAAGAAGATTGAGAGAATTTTTTTTAAAAAAAAATAAGAGATTAAGAGATTTTATGAATTATAAATTTAAATTTTAAAATTTTTAATTTTTTAAACTTAAATATAAAATTAAAATTCATTATATATAAGTACATAATAAATTTAATTAAGTAAAAATGAGATTAATTTGAACAAAAAATAAAAGTATCATATTAACTAAGTTTTAAACTTAATTTTAGGTTTGATTGAACTAATTAAAAAATATAAAAATCAATTGAAACTAAATATGTATTTTACTATATTCTAATTTTGATTTGAGGTATAATTAAAATTAATTTGACAAATTAGAATGTAATTAACTCAGTTAAAAACTTTAAGTATAATAGAAAATTCGCATAAAAACTAAGATTGTTTGAGTCATTAAGTCTAATAATAATAATAATAATAATGAAACCAAGGCACTATGTATGGGATTGAGAAAAAAAAACTAAAAAAAAATTGAACTAATTGATCGAAGTTGGTTTGATAATTTTGATATCAATAATTTGTCATTTTTTATTTGATTTTTGATATTTTATATATTTTATATATAAATTTAAATATTATATACATGTATAATATTATATTTTTTTTGCGAATAGAGAAAAAAATTAAAGAAAAGTGAATAAAGAATAGAAGATAAAATAATTTATATGTATTTTACCTCATTCATTATAATACTCGGCCATGCATCAATTTGCATGGGCGTGCATCATTAAAAAGGCTAAAATTGACTTCCTAATTCACTGTAATTTGCTTTATATTTCACTCCTACAAGGTTCTTAATTCATGCTATGATCAATAATTCTATAAAAAGAAGGCTAAGGCATTTGAATTTCATCATTGAAGAAGAGAAGAAATGAATTAGAAAGAGAAGCAAGCAATCAAGCTAGGAGGCTAAGAGCAAGAAGAGATAAAAGGGCAATCAAGCTTGGAGCTTTTGAAGATTGAATATCATATCTTTCAAATCAAATTGTTTGATTGTTTTCCTTCCACTATGAACTATTCTTTCTTTAGCTAGGGTATAGATGGATTTTGTTTAACTTACTATGATTTACTAATCTAAGTCTATTTAGTTTTATTCATCAATTATTTTTGTGATTATTCGGAACTTATTGTTATTGATTAACTGGTTATTAATTATATTTATCGAGAGATGTTTTACATAAAATGAATCTCCAATAATTTCCTTAATCTACAAGATCTTACTATAATTGATTATTACAAGGCTAATTATTATGTTGAGAAACTTTTAGTTAATCATTTTATTATATGTTGATTGATTCCTGAGGGAGATTAATTAACAACTTTAGTGACCTAATAGTAATAATAAATGAATAAACTAATTAGATGAAATTAAAAACCATAATAAGTTAGCAAGTGAAGTTGATTATCTGCTTTATCATTTTGATTGTCTTTTTTTGAGTAATTTTCTGATAATCATAATTAGGTTTAATCTTTCTTAGTTTTTAGCCCAAACATTATTCAATTTAGATTTCTAGATAATAGAAGAATCAAAAAGCTTAGTACTTATTGTGCGATCCTTATAGTAATGATATTCATAATTTAAGTACACGTTATTACTTATCAACCTGTATAATTGCAAAATTTAAAGCATACTCACTCAAGGAAGAACACCAATTTATTATCATCCTTTTAAAGACCCCTCTTTTCTTTCATCATGATATTGAATCTTGTTGACCTTTATGCACTAAGAAAGGGGGTTGAATTGGTGGACAATTTTAATTTTAGAAGAAAGGTTAATTAAGCAAATGTAAGAAAAAGTAGAGGAAGAATAGAATATACAGAGATTTATAGTGGTTCGAATATTAACCAACCTTACATCTAGTCCACAATTCTTTCAATTGTATGTTCCACTTATTCTTAATGGTGTTTTCAAGCTCACATCTAACTTTACAACTTGTGTTTTGCAAAGGGTCACACACAACCTCACAAGTGTTTTCAAAGGCTAACACTCAAACCTATACAAGAATTTTCTATTGGCGGACTTTCAAACCCAGTCCCAAATGATGTTTAAAGCTTACACCAAACTTTGTACAACTTAAGTAAAGAAGAGAAAGAAAGTTGAGAAACAAATTTGCAAGAGTTTGGCCTTAGTAAATGTTATTCTCT
The DNA here is from genome assembly GCA_949677035.1 of Omphalea diandra. NCBI lineage: Eukaryota > Viridiplantae > Streptophyta > Magnoliopsida > Malpighiales > Euphorbiaceae > Omphalea > Omphalea diandra. The sequence continues at coordinate 46,488 of CATIWR010012552.1, forward strand.
TGCATTTATGTCCATTTGGTGGAATATTTATATGTTACTCTTACCAAAGAGATGTTAGAGACAAAATTACACCAAAAAAACATTAAAGATAAAACTATCTCATAATCTCTTAGTGGCAAAATCTAACATTGAATGCTTGTCAGTTAAATGTCGCATTTGAGATAAGGAATTCATAATTACTACTCAAGTTTCACTCTGAATTTTCTTTTTTGTGGTTGAGATCTTTAATTGTGTTTAATGGCTAGTACACGTGTCATTTATGCATTGGGTCATCCAAAAAATGTAGTTGTTTGAGTCTTCTAAGTGTAATTGAAGATTGTGGGCACTACCATGGCCACACTGGTGAACCTAGGCACTACTACCCACTACAAATATAGCTGGACTCTTAGAGTGATGCGGCTTGAAAGGTCACAGTCACTACAAAGAGGGTTATTGTCACTATTTTTGTTTCATTAGTAATTCTTAAGACACATGGCTTCATATCTAGTTGGTTACTTAAATCCCTCTAAGTTCTTTGATAGTTGCGGTTGCTAAAGATGTCGCGATCGAGAATACGAACTCAATTGTCCAAAATGTGTTAGGCTTTGATTAGAATAACAATTGTTATTTACTTATATCTAACATGATTTATGAGTACACCTTGAATAATGGTTCCATTCAACTTTTAATGAAATGACAATTTTATTTTTGCAATCACCATTCTTAGAGAAGATTGTTAGATTCTTTCGATCTATATTGTCAAGATTAAAACAGAGTTTGACATAGTTTTGACCAACCTAGTCTAACAAATCTTATTAAGGCCCCCTCCCCCTATAAAGTCACAGATTGTTATTCATCACCACTCATTAATTGATCAACTTCCTTGTAAGTAATTTATTAAATTCATACAACCACCCATAGTTGTCAAAATCGCGAGTTGACTCGTACGATTTTACGAGTCAAAATCACGTAAACGATTTTAATCGTATATAAAATCGGATTTGTGGTAAAATCGGGTGAAATCGAGTTTTGACTCTTTAAAATCGGTGAAATCAGGTGAAATCGGGTAAAATCGGATGTGAAATCGGGTGTTGACTCATTATTATTATTTTTTTAATTTTTCTATCTAATTTTCTCCCTTTGTTTTTATATTATTTCTCCTATATTTTTCTATAATTTTTATTCCTTTTTTGTTGTTGGAATGCTTTATTTTCTCTCTTTTTTCTATTTTTTGTTGCTCAATTTTATATTATTGGGACTATACATTAATTATTAATTGCCAATTGTAATTGACTAATCTTATATGACTGAAAATTGAAATTACTTACTACTATTGGGAAGTAAAGTTTTACACAAAAAAAACACTTTTGAATTAGTGATAATATTAATATTAGTGATAATATTTGTCATTATTAATGATAATATTTGTGAAATACTAATAATGAGTTTTTTGGTGACAATGAATTTGAAGATGATGGAGATG